>VYXB01001579.1:181946-221883 GCA_013397135.1 Pachyramphus minor | reverse complement strand
CGGCCCGGCCCGCGCGGCCGAGGGACTCCCGCTCCTTTGTCCCCGCGCTCGCTCCGCCGCCTCCCCCGCCCCGCGGCACCGCGGGCGCGCCCGCGCCGGGCACGCGCCGGAGGAGGGAGGGAGGGAAGAAGGGAAGGAGGGAGGGAGGGATGCGCCGGGATCCGCTCGTGCCATCGGGGACCGGCAGCCCTGACCCTCAAACAGCCGCGGCCGTCACTGGGGTCTTATTTGCCAGGGGAAGTTTTGTTACTGCGGCGGATGTAATTTTTTTTTTAATTATTATTTTTTATTTAGAGCCTTTAGCGCGTTTCAGCCAGCGAGGCAAAATCTCGCTCTCTGGTTTTGTCTGTGTCGTTTTAAATGGATATAGAGTATAAGTTGTCCTGCAGGTGGACACAATAAAGGATTTTCAAATGGATATGTTGGTTTTTCATACGCTTTCTGCGAAGGGTCTGTGTTAACCTGCGTGTTGTTTTGTTAATTGGGTTTTCTGCTTAAGGTTTTCTCATTGCTTTTCTGTTGGTTGCTGCATTAAAAATTAGGGGGGAAATCCCCAAACCATGAAGTATCATGAGAGGAAGATAATTCTCTTTTTCAAGTTAAATATTATTTGAGAAATAAGATGATTGCAAAACGTCTGGTTTGGGGTTTTCAGCTGCGTGTAAGTTTATTTATTGTTACATTGGTTTATTTATTGTTCCATGGCTCTGTGTCTGAGCCTCGTCCTTTTGGTTTAATCAAAATCTTACACAGCTTGTGAATATCCAAAACACCGACAAAGCACGGTGTTGTGTTTTCCTTTAGAACATGTAAACAAGACCTAAATATTATTTAGAAGAAATAATAATATGACTTACAGGAAATAATATATTATATTCCAAATAATAATAATATTATTTAGAAGAAATCTGCTCCTTTAAAGTAGAGATTAAGGGCTGACCATGTAGTTAGGCTTTATGTGAAAATGCATCACCTGAACATACTGGGAATAATTATATGTGTAAACTGAGGAGATGCTTAACATTTGCAGGACCACACTGTTAAGGGTATAACAAAATGTATTCATTTCTCCACATAAATAAGAGCATGTATTTAAGTAGCAAGTGGCATTTTACAGAAATGTTGTTCATGTTACGCACGTTTGAATTAGGGCAGCAATGCCCGGAAGCCAGTGTAGGAAATGGGAGCTTCCTTGCACCTCTGGGTACACAAATGACACTCTTGTGTGTCCTGAAGCAATGGTTTTTATCCTTCCTCCTTAAAATGCTTTGCTGAAGATCTCTCCATTTAGGGTGCTTTCTTAAACTTTCCCAAAAATTAAAACGTTAATGGTTATGATGTTTTTATAGGAAGGGTAAGCTAAGAATAGATCAGTGTGTTTACTGGGAACTTCTGCCAGCTTTTCAGTTGAGTATTGCTGTTGTGTGTGCTTAGGTGATCCCAAACTGCCAGCCATTATCTTTGATTTTTAAAAATTCCATGTGCAGAAGTAATTTACAGTGGTGTTCCTGTCTGTAGACAGAGAGGTCAGATATCCCTTCCCCTTCCTCTACTCTCAGATTCGTTGCTTGTCTCAGCTGAGCCCTGTCTAAGCAAGAGCTGTGGCATAAGGAGTGAAATAGGTTGAAATCAGCTCAAGCTCATTAGAATGAGAACTGTTATTTTTCAGAAAAGCAAAACCACTTCAGATACCGACATATTTTAAAAAATTAACATTGAGACACTGCTCTGGGAGGCCCAGTGTAGGTTTCATCAAATACATCATTTTGGGATCTGATGGGAACATGCTCCTTCCCGAGCCAGGATAACATGCTGTAATTAAAAAAATCAATGCAAATATTAATGGAAGGTTGTAAAGTGAATATTTTATTGGCTGATGCTAATCAAGTGTTTTCCCTGTATTAAATACCCAGAGGAGAAGGGGAATTGAGAGGAAAAGCTTGAGATGTGACTAGTTAGAGGCAAGAAAGGAATGGATAAGTTTGGGTTATGTATGGAATTGTGGCTTTGTGCCTGATTTCTCTCCTTGAAAACCCATGATTGGATCTGCCTGGGATTGTGTGGGTGTGTAACATGGTGTACTACAGGAGGAAGCTGTGAAGAACCACAGTTAATCACTGCTCTGCATTTTTTTGCTCTTTCCAGTAACAAGATTTCCCTGCATATGTGGCTGTGAAACTGCATCTCCTGCACTGCTGCAGCCTGGCAGCAAACCCACCCTCTAAGGGGGCCTTACCTATGGGGGATTCTTGCAGCTTTAGCAGGAAGAGCTCTTCCTGCTGTCACTGGTTTCCTGCAAGACCCCAAAGTGGATGTACCAAATACATTTGTGCTTGTATGGTTGATGCAACTCCATCCTTTGTGTGCAGTGAGGGTTTAGAGGATCAGACTTTGGTAGGGTTGGTAGAGCTTCAGTGTGGATGTTGCCACTGTGTCATTCTCATTTCTGGTTTTAGGGGAATGTCAGGGAATTCATAGTACTCCATGCATAGAAGGTGCCATCCCATAACTTTGGGAATTTTTCTAGTCCTGCTAAATACTGGGAAAATTTAGTGATACTCCTTTTAGTGATATTGCTTTCCTTGCAGAAATTCAAATTTAATTTATAATCTTTCTTTGTATTGAATGTTTTCATGTAGCACAATATGTAATTTGGTTGTGTGTCTAACTATTTAATCTGAAAATAAGGAATCAAAAAAAGGAAGAAGAGTCTGGCATATTCTTCCTGTAATCTCAGGTCGATATAATTTAAGATAATTTTTCATATCCATTTACATTAAAAAAGAAGGATTAACTGAGTGTAAAGGCTGTGGTCAGGAAATGCTGGAGCACTGCATTAGTTCTGGGATAGTTACATTAAATTAGCCATTTATGGTCTAGAACTGTATCATATTTTGTGCTAGCAGGTATTCATTTGCTACTGTAGGAATTTCAGATGGCTGTGACCATAATTTGGGAGTGATGGAGCATTGCACTGAGGTTCTGAAGATCCTTTTTAATCCTTAATATGGTGAAAGAAATTGATTTTGGAGTGGAATTGAGTTAGTAAAATCCTTGACAACTTTTCCTCATTGATAACGTTTCGCATTTGTGTTTATGTTATTATCTGATCTGTGGACCCAACTTACTCTGTTGTGGCACCAGCAGGGAATTCCATTGGGGAATTCTTGTAGCTCTGCAAGAAGGATGTTAGCTCATCATCCCCAAGAGTTACTGTTGGAGCTTTAAAGCCAGTTTGGGAGAAGTAGGTTTGGTAAATGCCTTGGGGAGGACGTGTTGAAAGGCTGAGAGCACACGGTCAGGGGATGCAAGTCCTTTGCTCTTCTGTATTCTCAGTCTCATATTCTGGGGTCCTGTCTGCACCCCCAGTTCATGTGGTTCTGAGTTCAGCCCTTACTCTCTGTTGACTTCCAACAGCTCCTAAAACTCTTTGTTTTCTGTGTGATACTGTCACTTTTCCTGACTCTTGGATACAAGAGGGCAGGAAAGTACAAGATTTTAGTCTTGTGCAGCAGAGAATTTTTTAGGCCAGAGGTTTTTCACCTGGGAATGCCTTGAGCTCTGTGTGACCTGGAGTCACTTCATCTGCACTGAGAGCTTGGGTAAAAGTCCTATGGGTTGCAGCAAATTGCAAAATAATTCAGGTTCCCCACACTTCAGTGTTTAGTAGTAATGCAAATAGCATGTTTTTTTGTTCTGGGGTCCTGTCTGCAAAACACAGAGTGGAAACACTCTGTTAAAGAAAGGTAGTGCTTTCTCCTGCTTTGGAAGTGACTTTGTGTAGTTGTACCCCAACAAAGAGTTTCAGCATCCTCAAAACAGACAGGCAGAGCAAAGGTGACTTCTTTGTGCACAGTAGCTAATATATATATATTATTATGCTAAGGTAGAAAGCAAAACAATGAAGCAAACTGAATTGTACAAAGCATTGCTTATGTTTTCCTTGCATTTTTGGGTAAATACTTCTCTGTGTATGTCAGTGTGACACATTCATCCAGTGAAGCCGATAACACAGTAACGTTGCTGACCATAAATTCTCCTTTTTGTTTTATTGCAGTTCTTTGTGAATGCACTTAGCTGAATATGGATCCAGGTGGCGGAAGTTTGGGATTGCAAACACAAGAATCCAAAATGCCTCACACTATGATTATGCAAGATTTTGGTAAACGTTTTAACTATTAAAAATAATGAGTAAAATCCAGGAGATGACCTTCTCAGGAAGGACCATGTCTTTGTTCTAACATGAATTAATACCCCTCAGAGTGCACCAAGATAATTACATTTGCAGTACAATACTGAATAATGCTAGTTATTTTTTTCATTCTGATAAGAACCATTTTCTTGAGTGTTTTGTTCATTAGGATTTAAATTGCTATTTTTGTGTTAAAATAATCCACTGTGCATTCTTTGTTATGTCTAGAAAAGTAGTCAGGCAGTCAAGTCTGTTAATGAAAACCAGGTTTCTACCTCTGGCCATTCTTTGTGATGTGGCAACTTGTGTGACACTGTACTATAAATATTGGATTCAACTGGGCATTTATTTTTCTCAAGGCCCATGCAATCTAAAGGATGAAGAGTCCTTTCATTGTAGCAGCAATTAATGGTTTGTCACCACACTTCCAGCCTCATGAAAGAATTCTGTCAATGTTCAAATTGCTGCTGTAATGAAATGTTTTCTAACTGGAATTTTAAAAAAAGTCTACATTATAAACTGGCCTGTAGTTTTTAACAGATCAGTATTATCAGACCTAAGTTTGGGGAAAACTTCACATTATATCTTGGAGTGATATATTTGGTTTTCTTAATTTAAAGGATACAGGCTGCTTTGGATAATGTGACTGTTGAGAAGTAACAGATTCTTACATCTGTGTGTAACTTGTCTCTGTGATAATTCCATTCCTTACGTAAACCAGTTCCTAGTGCAGTGATTGTAACGCTTTTCTCCTGGCTCGTCCTTGTTCCACAGTGGCTGGAATGGCTGGCACTGCCCACATCGATGGGGACCACATTGTGGTGTCCGTGCCCGAAGCTGTCCTGGTGTCCGATGTCGTCACGGACGACGGGATCACTCTGGATCATGGCCTGGCAGCTGAGGTTGTCCAGGGGCCCGACATCATCACAGAAACCGACGTTGTCACGGAGGGGGTCATTGTCCCCGACTCTGTGCTGGAGACTGACGTTGCCATCGAAGAGGCTTTGGACACCAGTGACCACGTGTTGAGTTCTGACCTCATCACAGAAACCGTCAGAGTGCCCGACCAGGTGTTCGTGGCCGACCTTGTCACGGGTGCCGAGGGACACTTGGAGCACGTGGTGCAGGACTCTGCGTCCGGAGCCACCTCCCCGACCATGGTGTCAGAGGAGGTCCTGGTGACGAACTCGGACTCGGAAGCGGTCATCCAGGCAGCTGGGACTGTGCCTGGCTCCACAGTGACCATCAAAGCAGAGGATGACGATGATGGCAAGAGCACATCTGAAGACTACTTAATGATATCTTGTAAGTTCAACAGAGGTACATACAAACAGGCAGTGGCTGGAGTAGGAGTGGTCTGGTGGGGAGAAGTTTTTGTAACTGGACTCTTGCCTCGCTCCATCCTGGAATGCTCACTTAGGCTGGTGCCCTGTTCATTCTTGGTGCCTGGATTTGGGGTATTTTGGTGCAAAATTCCTTATTGGTGATACAGCAAGAAAGAGAAGGACATTCATGCTGTCAAGTGAGTCTGTGTGTATGTTTGTGTTTCTGAAACTAGATATTCCAGGAAATGAAGGAAAACACCTCGGAGAGCAAACATTCCATTTATTTTGAGTATGCTACTTTTTTAAAAAAAAATCCATAGGTATATTACAATGTTATGCAGATTCCTGTGAAAATAGCATGTTGGGTTTAATCAGGAGAATCCACAAAGAAATAGGGTTTTAATATCTCTGACTCTCAAAGTTTTCTCAGTGTGTCCACAAAATACAGTTTGTTTAGTATATTAAAAAGTTATAATTGGCATTTCATTGTCTGTTGTGCTGTTTTGGGCTGAACTTGGCATTAGGGGGTCATGTGCATTAATTGATTGGCTCATTAACACTGGGAAGTGGCTTCCCGTTCCAGTTCCCACATAGCATTAACTCCAGGAGGTTGTATGGTTTTCTACTACCTGTTGAGTGCAAGCTGCTGAAAGGACCTTGAGTGTATTGTGTTTCCTCAGTAGTTAGATTATGCCCAAGGTGCCAGTTGTTACTGTTACACAAATTTGATAAAGTGTATGATAGTTCATTTTATAATTTTTGACTTCTCCAAATCAATTGTTGAAATGTGAATAGGTCAAAACAGATTTTATTTAGCCAGAAGCAGTATGTTAAAAAAAGTCAATGCCAAGTGTGTCAAAGTGTCAGTCTGTTCACAACAAGCTGCATTTATTAAAAATTTCATGACAGGGCACAACTGATTCATGATTATGATTTCAGTCTTTCATTGCATTTATGTCCCTTATACAAAACATTTTTTGATAGTTACTCAGTATGGGATGAACAGCAATGATTTTTAAAGCATTCTATCATTACTATGATACCATCACTAGTAGAAGGTGGGTTTTTTCGTAAAAAACCTAAAAAAATGAACCTCTAAAGCATTTTAGACGTACAACAAAAAAAAAATCCTGTGTGTTTTTGTAACTAAAGGAGCACCATTTTCACAGTCAGCTGTTTCACTGAACAAATTCCTCCTTTCTGACAGAGTACTTGCTGAGTTGTTATTCTGTAACTGCGCTATTCCCACTGCACCCTTGTAATTGTAAGTACAGCCCTCTTTGGAATTCCTCCTGAGACAGAAAGTGTCATTGATGCTGGTGATCGCTGCACTTCGACCAGAGCATCCTAAACTTCCAGTTACCTGATGGCCCCAGGTGTGTCTGACACATTCCTGCTCTTGTCAGGTGTTCTCAGACCCACCCATGGTGTTTGCAATGTGTCAAAGCCAGTTTGAGACCTGGTTTTCAGCAAATTACTTAATATTTATAATTGTGATGTGCCTGAGTAATCACAGTTGGAAGCTACTTTATTCATCTGGGATTTTGTTTTAAGTAATCATTTAGATATCTTAAGGCAGTTACAGAACTGTTTAGGTTGGGAAAGACCTTTAAGATCAAGCCCAGGCATTACCCCAGCACTGCCAAGGCCACCGCTGATGATGTCCCCAAGTGCCACATCCACATGGCTTTTAAATCCCTCCAGGGATGGGGACTCCACCACCTCCCTGGGCAGCTGTGCCAGGGCTGGACAACCCTTTCAGGTGAGGAATTTTTTCCAACATGCAACCTAAATCTCCCCTGTCCCTTGTTCCCTGGGAGCAGAGCCCGACCCCCACCCTGCTCCCCGCNCCTGCCCCAGCACTGGAGGTGCCCCAGCAGTGCCAGCACAGGGATGGGCACTGCCCTGGGGCTGGGACAGCCCAGGTGCCCTTGGCCTTCTTGGCTGTCTGGGCTTATGTTCAGCCACTGCTGACCAGCACCCCCAGGTCCTTTCCAGCCCCTCTGCCCCAGCCTGTGGCTTTCCATGGACTTGTTGTGGCCCAAGTGCAGGACCTGGCACTTGGTCTCGTTTTGACCCTCATCCTGTTATCCTCAACCCCATGGATCCAGCCTGTCCAGATCCCTCTGCAGAGCCTTCCTGCCCTCCAGCACATCAAGACTCCCCCAGCTTGGTGTCATCTGCAGACTTGATCCCCTGGGCCACACTGCTGGTACAGATGAGGTCTGTTGTCCCTGCTCTTCTGAGGCTGTGTTGTGCTGGGCATGGCAGCCTGACAAACAAAGGGTCTACTGTTGTATTGTCAGCAAAAATGAATCATTCTTATGCAGTTGTATTTTGGGGGTTTTCTAAAGTTTTTCTGAATTAGCCTTGAATATGTTTTGTATGTGAATATAATCTGTTGTGTAGAATAGATAGACCTCAAAAAAAAAATCAAGCAGGTCAAACCCCTTTTTGTTTACTCATATTTTTAATTTGTTAAATGCTCAGTAAATAGTGTAGAAAGTGAACTTCATGATATTTCCTTTGGGACATATAGGACTGTTGAACTATTTCAGTATGTAAATCACATCAAAGTGATAGCTTTAAAGAATCTCAAAATACTTAGCTGTCTTTTAATGAAATTTAGCACCTGAAAAGTGGAGACTTTACATAAAATGCCAGATAATGTCCATAGGGAATACCATGAGCTATTCTGTGGAACAGAAATTAGTTTATTTGTATAATTTGGAGAACGTGTATCATTTGGACAATTCATTGTTTGGGAACTTCCAAAACACTGCATTTTAGGGTATGGAGCTGAGCTGAGTGTGGAATTTTAACTTGTTGGGAGTTACAGCATAAGTGATAGAACCTTGGTTTGGAAGGGACCTTGCTGAAAGGTGATTTTTCACCGTTTTGAGGTGACATTCCCATGTGGGTACTTTGTACAGTTTTAATAGTGATATTTTTATTTGGAAAACAGTAAGTTTGTCTTGATAGTTGTGTGACCAGCTGCATATGACTTTGTGACTGGAAATGTTCACAGGGTTATCACCTCTCTGCTGTGTCTCAGTGCAGATGAATTCAGCTCTTTTTAAGCCAGCTCCATAAGCATAAAGTAAAAATCTTTATTTGATACCTTCACAACATCTCTCTGTGTGAATATCACCGGGTGTATTCACGATCCTGTGTTTTAAATCAGCAGAATAGCCTGATGGAGAGGAGATGAGTGCAGTGGGGTGGGCTCCTGAGCCAGCCCATCTGTGGTGAGGTGGGAGGCTGTGAGAGCCCCTGTGTGTGAGCAGGGGGCAGTGGGCAGGCTGTGAGAGCCCCCTGTGTGTGAGCAGGGGGCAGTGGGCAGGCTGGAGCTGAAAGCATCCCCTCTTTTNAGGCTGTGAGAGCCCCCTGTGTGTGAGCAGGGGGCAGTGGGCAGGCTGTGAGAGCCCCCTGTGTGTGAGCAGGGGGCAGTGGGCAGGCTGGAGCTGAAAGCATCCCCTCTTTTGTTTTTCAGGTTTGCGATATTCAGAGCCCCGGCGGGTTGCCAGCCCCCGCCCCGTGTGCCGGCCCCGCATGCACTGTGCTGGTGACCCCCATCCCACCACAGATCCACCCTGGAGCTGGCCCCGGGGGTAAGGTACTGTGCCACCAACACCTCCTTTTTAGTGTCTTACAGTACAGTGTTGCATAATTTGCTAAGCATTTTAGTCTTCCTACTCCTCTATTTTACGGGACACAAGTAGATCAGACATTAGAAAAACACGGAGAATTGTCAAACCATGGGACTTATCTTGCCCTCGTGTTGTCCCTCTGGCTCCTGTGGTGGGTGTGATATCACCAGCATAGTGCATGCTGAGGCATCACATGGATTGGGAGCTGGCAATCCACGGTGAATCTGGACATCACACACCTGAAAACAGCCAAGGAAGGTAAGTCTAACACTGGAGCTGTGCTGAGTTTTCCTTTAAACCTTGTTTATTCAGGAGGATTCAGCATATATTTATTAAGATACTCTGCTGTGCTTTTTCACTCAATTTTAAGTGACAAAATAATATGTAGTGCTTCTGGTGGATAAGTCAAATCTGGAAAACACTTTGATATTCCATTGACAGAAAGTGAACATTCCTGTTGCTGTGAGGCATCCCTGCAAAAAGCAGGGATAATTTAGCACTGATGGGGTAGCAGTGATTGAAGTCATGTTACTAAGACAATAGAATATTTTCATGATCTGCTTTTAAAGTAATATTTTCTAATCTGACAAAGATTACTCGTCCTGCTGTGTTGGTTGCTTTCCTCTTATACAAATGTGTTTAGAAAATAGGTGGAAAACATGAAATTCCCTTCATTTAAGACAGCAATTTAAGCAGCAGCAATTGCCAATTCAGTGTGTTTTGTTGTGGTGGTATTTGAAACAAAAGGCACATCTTATAGGTATCTTGTCTTACATTGGTATAATTTTCTCAGTTCAGTTTATATTTTCCAAATTTCCTTGGTTTACACATTTGTTTTTGTAGCAAAGTCATTCCAGAGGTCCTGGATACACAGATGGGCTTCTATTCTTTTAGGCTTAAATTGTAAAGACTGAAGGCCTTTGAATATACATAGGATGATTAATGAAGTGGGAGTAACCATAAATTTTAGAAGTACTGTTGTAAGTTTGCCCCTCTCAAAACTCCCCACTTTTTAAAGGATATTGAAGATTTGGGGGCTTACTTGAAATGGTAGAACCCAGTATGTGAGTGCACATGCTCTCTTCGTGTTTTGTTGGGTTTTTTTCTAAAAATATCCTTATAAAAATCCTCATTTTTTCCCTTTATGTGATCTTTGTTGCATTGCAATTGATGTCCTGGTAAGGCAACTATCTGAAATTGTGTGTTTTTTTCTTACATTATTTCACCACCTCCACAATGGTGCACAGTCACTGGCACACAACAGTAGTTAATAATATTAGTTGGAAATTTTGCCATAAAGAAAACTTTTTATCACATATGTGATTGCCCCCCTAGCTGCAGGAAGTTGCCATTGTTAAATAACCTCCCAATAGAGAAATTCTCATTTCTGTTAAACTGATAATGTTATAAAATTACAATATTACAACATTATAAAATTTAGGAGTTTAGAAAAAGTTGGTGTTGGTTGAGTTGAAGATTTGAGAAGAACATTATTACCACCTCCCAATTCTAAATTTTCAGGAACAGCTTACAGTTAGCAAGCTTTGAAATATTCTCTCTGGGGTTTGGCAGCATTTCTAGTCCTACAACTCTGTATGAGTTGTGAGTTACCTCCAGTTCTTCAGAGGCTCAGACATGCAGTGGAAATGGTCATTGTACTAAAATCAAACAGGTGTTTATCATTTTGAAGAATATGAATAAGAAACTTCTACAACTTTTATAAGAAACTTTTTATAAAAGCCTGGCAGAAAAGAAAATGGTCTTTAACAAATTCAAGCATAGTAAATGTATGGAAATACTTTTTCCAAAATAAGTATATTTTAGCATCTCCACTTTTCATTTTGGAGTTCCAATAACTCCACCATGGCAGCATAACAAATGTCAGTTTGTTACAGCAGGTGCTGTAACATTCCCAAGTGGATATAAAGGGGTTCTAATAACCTGGTGCTGGTAGACTTGGGTGTCAAAGGAATATTCCAGGCTCTGTGGCTCTCTCAGCTCTGGTGTTTGACTCTTATCTCCTGCCAGATAACATGAACACCATGCACTGCATGTCAGACTCCCAGATTAAGATGCTGATGTTGCTGGCATCAATTTCAGTGGAGATTTAGAATAGTTTTTATTTTAAAAAAAGAAAACAAAACAAAACAAAAATTTCCCAAGTAAATTTTAATTTTTTTTTACTCCTGATCCAAGTTTGATATTTTTTCAGTGATGGACTTAATCTGTTATATACAAACCCCCCCAGCTAAACCAGCATTTTTTCAGTGTTTTCTGTTTAATTTTCATCGGATTATATACTTTACAGAGGTTCTAAAATGAAAAGAAATACTTTCTTGTACTTACCTACCTTTTGTCTAGTTGTATCTTCAGTAACTTCTGTGCTCATGTGCTGCAGTCCAAGGTTAGTGAAGCAGAGATGAGGTTTCTCAGTGCTGTGGGAGTTGGACAGTGGAATCCTGTCTGTGAGTGGGAAGAGCTTAGTCTGGGATTGCTGGGGTGGATTCCTGCCCTGCTGCAGGAGGGGCATTTCCTGGCAGGCTCTGACGCCCTCCCAGGACTGCCTGGAGTGGTAGAGGCTCCAGTAACTCCAGTTCAGCCCAGTGGTGGTTAAAGCAGCTCTTGGGAGCAGTCACCACTGCACTGGGGCAGGAAACTGGGAGGGGACTCCCAGCTATCCCCAGGGCAGGCAGTCTTCTCTCAGGGATCGGAGCCCTCGGGATCCACATGGAGTCATGGAAGCTGCTGTCCCTTTAATGCTCATTTCCACAATTTTTTTTTTTCCTAGTGTACACATATTTTAATGTCACGTGTGCAGTAAATTGCTGTTTCCCTGGAATGGGTTTAATTCAGGTTTTGTTTCCGTTCTGTGGAATTCTCCTCTATTTAGAGCCCTTCAGTGGGTGTTGAGCATCGCACAGGTTTGTGCTGCCCGTCTGCACAGGAGCTAATTTTATCCCCCAAGAGAAGTGTGTTTGGTACATATGTCAGAAAGATGCTTAGTTCAGTGGCCTCTGTGCTGGCAGTTTGGGATAAATCTTAGGACATCTGTGAGAATGCCCTTTTTACCGAAATAGTGCTGCTTTTAGTCGTTTGAATGTATTCTTTGTTGCAGAACTACAATGAGCATTTTGAATATATAGACCAAATAATCAGTGAGTTGTGTACATAAAGGATGAGAAGTCAATCTCACATAGCAGTATTTGGATTTATTGTCACTGCATCATTTAATCAGCCCTATATTGTACCATAACCTTCATTAATATGTTTTCAAGTGATAAAGTGGATAAAATCGTAATTTCTTTTAGGAAGATGTCAGATTTTTGATGCACACTTTAACTGGGAATAAACTCCAAGTCATCACACTTGCCTAGTTTCAGCTGCTAAATTTGAGTCACCAGTGTATCAGAGTACTGAAACTTCTGGGAACTCTTAGACTGTAACAGGCAATTCTGGGTTAGATTTTAACATTATTGGATAGATGTTTAATTATTGATACATTTGTGCTCTCTTAAGTGTGATAGTTTCAGCCATAACCAGTTACCTCATTCCCTTTGATGACAGGCTCCCTCTTGTGTCCTTCATTCTGTAATTCCTGCTGTGTTTCCCGTGTTGCAGTAAAATGATACTGAACTTCTGGAATCTCCTTGAGATGAGCAGTTTTGTAAAGGCCACGTACGAGTCCAAACCTTTACTGTGCATGGGGAGAATAGTGGAGAAAATCATGCTGCTGGTTACTTTGGCTTCTAAAAATGTGTTTGAACCTCATTATTGTTCTCTTGTCTTTACAGTGGATGATGTTGGAGAGAAGTTGGACCACATAGGAAGCACTCCCTTGAAGATCAGCACTGAGGTGGCGAACGATGACGTTGCCAAAGATGATGGGTTTGGCTCAGAAGTTATCAAAGTGTACATATTTAAAGCTGAAGCTGAAGATGATGTTGAAATAGGTACCTTTAAATTCTATTTATTCTTCCACTACTATGAGGAGTTTCAGGGTCTTTTTGTGTGTTGTTCTTAATTCCATGGAACCCAGTGAGTGGAGTGTTTCGTAGAACGTGACAAAGGGATTGTTCAGGCTTGAATTTTTCAGGGTGTCCCAAGAGACCTTTTTCCTCCTCTGTTCTGGAGTATCAAACCTGTGTGGTGTTATGACAGACCTGGATGTAAAAACACTTAATTGGAATTTTATGAAATACAGTTTTGTTGTAAATAGGAAAAAAATACTTAAATGTGAAATTAATGGTGGCTTTGTTCACATTTACTTAACGTGTGTAACCTCGTGACTTCTTTTTTTTGAAGGTGGGACAGAAATTGTCACTGAGAGTGACTTTCACAATGGCCATTCTGTAGCTGGAGTGATTGAACAAGGAGGTGTTGGGAGAATGCAGCGAGAAAAAATGGTTTACATGGCTGTTAAGGACTCCTCTCAGGAAGATGAAGATATTAGTAAGCATAACAAGAAACATTTTTGTTTCTCATGCTATTTATACACCAATATAACCATCATTCTCAAGGACATCTTTAATTTTTTCTGAAGGATTCTTCAGCCTGGAGTAGTAGAAAACTAAGCTCATCTTCCCTACAAATAAAAAGCAGGCTATGATTATTTTAAAGTGTTGTGGATAGTGCATTTTGTGCATACTGTGTGCAATCATTTCATTATTTATGTTAAATTTAACGTGTCCATGGATGGAGTTAATGAGGTTAGTCAAACTTTCATTTTCCTGTTTTCCTCCTGTGAATTAAGCAGCTTTCTGGCCAAGTGGCAAATGCCATCAGGTGCAAGTTTATAAGTTTGCATATTTGAAATTCTGTTGGTATTTGGTTTGGATTTATATTTATTGATAAGTGTTTTCTCTCTTTAAGGAATGTCTGAATAAACAGTGATCCCCTAAGGTCAGGGGTGGTTCTAAATGCCAGAGGAAGAAAAATAGTTTATAATGGGTATCAAGCAGAGTGAGAGCAAATTAAATGAAGGAAAAGTTAGGATGAGCAGAATAAAATTAAAGATTTATTCTTCTCCCCTCATCCAGGCTGTGCTGAAATAGCAGATGAAGTTTATATGGAAGTTATTGTAGGTGAAGAAGAAGCTACATCCCTTCCAGACACCCAGCTCGAAGACTCTGGCGTGAATAAAACGTTTGTCCCCGTTGCTTGGGCTGCTGCTTACGGTAGGAATCTGTATTTCCTGAAATCCCTTCCATTATTCCCGCCCTCATCCAGCTTCCAGAATCTCTGGGCAAACATAACAATCTCTCACCTTGTTCTAGGAGTTTGGAAACAGCTCCTCCTGATCTCTGTGAGATAGTGAGTGCATTGCTGTGTGCTTTGTTTCATGAAGTAGAAAGGAAAGCTGTTAGGAGAGGTTTTATGCTGTTCCTGATCCCAGCTCACACCTGTGTGGGGTTTGATGGTTCATGGTGGCTGTTGAAGATCTTAGAACAACAAGAACAGCCTTAAGTATTTTACATTAGCTGGGAGGAAGGAGGAAAAAACCTGAAGTAGGAATAAATGTGTAAGCATGCTCCTAATCATTTCAGTTTATGTAAGTATTCTAGGCCTGTTAGTCCTTCAGGTTAGAAACAGAAAGAAAAAAGGTGATTTGTTCTCTGCAGCCATGTTTCAAATAGTGGAACTGTCTTAGGGTAATTCTGAATTCTGTCTACTCTTTTATATGATTTTCTTGGATTTTGGTGTGTTAAATGTTTGTTAAGAGGGTATTGGGTCATCTCTGGTTTATATTACAATTAAGTAATCAAGTCAGTTAAAATTCATTGGTGTGATGATGTGAGCCCAGGTTGATGAAAGTTCAGAACCACAGAGCTTTGGCACATAGCAGTGAACACCTCCAGTGCAAAATGAGGAATAGACTCCTAAGGTATTCCTTGTACATCTTCCAAAACTCCACAGGGCCTCATGTAGATCAGTGCTGAGAGGCTGATCAGGGCCAAGTCCTCTTATCAGCCTGGTCCTACTCCAGAGAGATAATGTGCTTCCACCTCAGGAACGTTGCAGATAACCTCTGGATTGGTATCTGAGCTGACAGATGAGGTTAAAAGTTTGCAGAAACAAGCATGTTAATTTTGAAAAGCAGGAAAGCCAGCATGGCAAGCATGCAAGCACAGATTTAGTGGATATTAACTCCCCACAAAGATGGGATTTTATTTCCTGGGGCTCGTGATTACAGAACACTGAACTGATTGTGAGCTGCACATCTCCCTTTGGATGGTGTTAAGCCATTATTTATTACATAAGTTAGTTTTCTCTCATTATCAGACTTTCAAAGCCATCATGTTTAAAAATAATTTTAATTTATAATGACTAAAATACCATTTTCTGCAGGAGATGAAAGAAGGCTTCCCCGAAGATACGAAGATGGTCAAGCGGCAGGTGAGAACTTGTAACAACATTAAAACTGCTGTGCTGTCCTTGGAAATATGTGTATTTATGTGTCAGGGAGTTCTATATTGAAGGACTCCACAGTCTTTCTCTGCTATTTTGAGTTAAAACAATTCTAGATGTCTGTAGGCCTTTGGAGGGGTGGGAAGTTGGGAGGCACTGCCAGGCTGTTAATGCAGTTTTGCAGACAGAAAAGGGATAATGCAGCTCTTAAGAAGTAAAAACAAGTTAAGTAAAATGGAATGACCAGCATAACTCATAAGAAATTAATGTCTTGAGAAGTAAGAGAAATCAAGGAATGTATTTAAAAATTAATCAGTATTTAAGAAATTATATTCCTGACTTTGCCAGGAAAGAGAGATAGTGCTTTATATTGGCACTTCTCTTCTTTATGTGTGTTTGTGGTAGAGGAAAGGGCAATATTTGTTTTCAAAATGCTGCTGTGCAATTCCAGTCATCAGTCCCAAAGAAACAAGTTGTTTAAGGTTTTTTATGGTGTCTAATTTTTGTTTCTAGGAAATAACTTGGATACACGATTAGAAAACAAAAACGGTAATGCAACACAGTACCTGCAGATTTGTGATAGCATTGGCACTAATAGAGTGCTCAAACAAAAAGCCAAGAAAAGGAGGAGAGGAGAGGCCAGGCAATGGCAAACAGGTAAACACTGGATGGCTACGGTATTGTCATGGAGTGCCACCTACTCCTGTGCTATTCCTTTTCTCTTGTTTAAGCTGATGCAGAATTAAAAGCTCTAAATGATGATTTGCATATTTCCTGTGTCCTTCCCCCCTCCAGTTCTGTGCATAGAAAATGTCATATTTTTGCTATTCAGAGTCAGTACACTCAGGGCTGATGCAATTCTTTGGAATGTTGCAAGCTATTAGAAAGTAACCATGGCTATATTCACTGCACATGTGGTAATTCCTGATCTGTTGGAGCAGTTCCTAAAATTATATAAACTATAGGTGCTGTGGATTGGTTGTTTTTAAACTACTGAACCACTCTCTCTGCTGCAAGTGTAAGTGCATGAATCTGAACAGCACTTGGCTGATTTAAAACTTCATCAGTAAATGTGTTTCCTTCATAACTTGTTTTTGTTTGTTTAAAAACAGCTGTTATAATAGGTCCTGATGGACAGCCCTTAACAGTTTACCCTTGTCATATTTGTGGGAAAAAATTTAAATCCAGAGGATTCTTGAAAAGGCATATGAAGAACCATCCTGATCATATGATTAAGAAGAAGTACCAGTGTACAGACTGTGACTTTACAACTAACAAAAAAGTAAGTTTCCACAATCATCTGGAAAGCCATAAACTTATAAATAAGGTTGATAAAACTCATGAGTTTACAGAGTACACGAGAAGATACAGAGAAGCGAGCCCCTTGAGTTCCAACAAACTCATCCTGAGAGACAAGGAGCCCAAGCTACACAAGTGCAAATATTGCGACTATGAGACTGCAGAGCAGGGACTACTCAACAGACATCTGCTGGCAGTCCATAGCAAGAACTTCCCTCACGTGTGCGTGGAGTGCGGGAAGGGATTCCGCCACCCCTCCGAGCTGAAAAAGCACATGAGGACCCACACGGGGGAAAAGCCATACCAGTGTCAGCACTGTGTGTTCAGGTGCGCTGACCAGTCCAACCTGAAAACTCACATCAAAACCAAACACGGCACCGACCTGCCCTTTAAGTGTGAGCACTGTCCCCAGGCCTTCGCCGATGAGAAGGAGCTGCAGCAGCACATGGAGTTGTTCCAAGGGCACAAGACTCACCAGTGTCCCCACTGTGACCACAAGAGCACTAATTCCAGTGACCTGAAGCGACACATTATCTCGGTTCACACAAAGGACTTCCCCCACAAGTGTGAGGTGTGCGAGAAGGGCTTCCACCGGCCCTCGGAGCTCAAAAAGCATAGTGAGACCCACAAAGGGAAAAAGATCCACCAGTGCAGGCACTGTGACTTCAAAACCTCAGATCCTTTTGTACTTAGCGGGCACATCCTCTCAGTTCACACCAAGGACCTGCCTTTTAAATGCAAACGGTGTAGAAGAGGCTTTAGGCAGCAGAATGAACTGAAGAAGCACATGAAGACCCACAGTGGGAGGAAGGTGTACCAGTGCCAGTATTGTGAGTACAGCACCACGGACGCGTCAGGCTTCAAGCGGCACGTCATCTCCATCCACACCAAGGACTACCCCCACAGGTGTGAGTATTGCAAAAAGGGCTTCCGCAGGCCCTCCGAGAAAAATCAGCACATCATGAGGCACCACAAGGAGGCCATAATGTGACAGAGGAGCTGCAGAAGGAGGCGGTGTAGAAACTGTGATAATGCTAATTGGGGAAAAAAATAAATCTCACGAACTGTTTCTCCTGGTTTCAAAGCTTGATATTAAACCATAACTTTACATTCTTTGTATTAAAAGTCTTAAAAGTATTAGGGTTGGCAGGGGATCTCATAGCCCTATGATTGTTGCTTATCAGAACCTAAAGAGCACTATAGAATGGAGAGGTTGGATGAATGTCTTAAAGTTGCAGAAAGATGGATGAATGTCTTCAGGTGAATAGTATTTCCCATGGCTAAGTACAGAAGACAGAGCAGAGCTGATTGTGTGACCCATTTTGTCAGTAACATTTGTCTCCAATATGAAAACAGTTCAGAGTTGTGGTGGGGTGAGTTACTAAAGGTTTGCAAAGGAGCCCAGTCTTCACTTCCTGTGCAGTTTTGATCGGGGGGTTTTAGTCAGTCACTTCATCCCAATGTTTTAATTGTGCCTAGAAATTGAATTCCAGAACTGCTCAAATTTGGGGGGGTTGTCCCTTCTTTGGTTTGATTTTTTTGTTTGTTTGTTTGTTTGTTTGAACATTTCATCAGGAAACTTTTTGGTTTCCTTTATTAGTTTAGGTCCAAGAAGCATTTTTTTACTGGTTTTCAAAGCTGCTAACCTATTTTATTGCAGGATTTGATGTTTGAAATAGAGCACTATGTTATGGTCTCAGAGGTGGTGTTCTGGTGCTAGGGTTAAAGATATATATGTACATAATTTCCCTTTTTTATCTGAAACTACAGTTGAATGTTGTTCAGTATGGCACATATAACAAAATTAACTTTGAATTTGACTTTTTTTTTTAAGGATAAAATGGATGCAGCTCAGTGTTGTGACTCAACACTAATTTTTCTTCTCGCTACTTTAAAAATCTTCTTTAAAAAGAATATTAAAAACAGTTGAAAACTGTAGAGATTTTGGGTTTTTTTGGTTTTTTTTAATTAAAATTCAAAGTACTTAGAAGTTCTTTAGGGCAGTGTTCTTAACAGGTATGACAATTACTGTCCTACCTCCTAATAGGAAATTTTCCATATAGACATAAAATTGCACCTTTCGATGGATTCTTTTTAAAATAAAAAGATCTATACCATGCTATAAACATGCATTTTCAATCTGTAAGAAAGTATATATGCAGTATTTAACCAGAAAAATCTGCTGCCACTAGAGTTTGGAGGTGGATCTTGAGTTTACAGTGTATACATTTAAAATATGCATCCCTTTACAATGCTTTGTGTTAGCATGCTGCAGATCCAATGGCGCTTATATAACGAGCTGGTCTAGGGCTATTTAATGAAAAACCTGGTCATAAATGTTATGCATATAATGTGTATTTTTTACTTTTTTAGTTGCTTCATGTTTGCACACAGCTGTTCACATGAGAAATTGTAACTTCATGCTATATTGTGGCTTTGTGTTCCAGATAATGTTCATATTTTGGGTTTTTTTGCACCAGATGAGAATCAGTTCCTTGAGAATAAATTTTTTTTATATTTCTAAACTTCAGAAAGTTAAATTTGGGAAATCTCTTAGACAAATACGTGTTTTATGTGGCTGTAAAAAATGATGTACACGCTGTAAAATAAGATTGTCACTGTTCTGTGGGATTATTATTTCTAAATGTGTTACTCATCGTAACGGGCATACAATAAAATGCATCTCTTGCACTCCAAAGTTTTTGGAGTTTGCTTTTCATTTATGGTGTTTAGGAAAGTCTCATTTTAAAACTTACTTGATATTTTTAATTGCATTATTCACTAATTGGTATGTAATAGCATTTCAAGTAAGCAGGTTACTGGAGGCATATTTGTCAGACTGTTGAGGGGAGAGCATTGGCTTTGATTTGACTAACCCTTTAAACTTACAGGTAATGTGCTTATTTTGTTTATTTCTAAACTTATGCTCAAATGTGATACTGACATTCCTTTGACATTTTTTTCCTTTAAGAGAATGTAAAACTTCTCACATGTTTTGAGAAAACCCAGGTAGGTGTTTTTTTTTCTTTCTGTCTGTGTGATAAGAACAGCTTGCAGAGTAAAATACTAAAAATGGTGCTATCCCTAAATTCCCTCTCTTTTTAGGATACTTGAATTACAACATCAGTAATAGATTAAAAACTTGAAGAAGGAAGTGTGATTTTAAACGAACAGTTCATCAAGGATTCCCCACGGGCTTTGAGTCACTGAACTCGTAGGTTTTGCACCAAAAAGCAGAAATTAAGCAGGCTTAATGTATTTATCTGGTTCTTGTTGCTGCTGCTTTGCTTTGCATGCCCAGTAGTCAGAGGCAGCATTCAAAAAAATCTTAAAAGTTTTGCTTTTCTGACCATGTTAATGTTTTGTTCCTGAACATTATGCTGAATATGTGGACTGAAGGCGTTTCTTTGTAGCAGCCCGAAGAGGATCACCCTGGCTCTGTGATGAAGCCCACAGCCCTGCTGGCTCATTGCCCCACCTTACAGATGGATAGAATAATCAGGTAATAATTCTGTAGCAAAACAAGAGGTTGGTTGCTGTTCTTGACATAAGATTTTACTAGAAAATGGCATTTTAAATCTTCTGACATGCAAGAATACAATGTCACCTGACTCTTTAGCATTTTAAGGCACAGTCCCTGGATCCTTTTCAATGCACTTTCCCAGTACATATTGAAGAGAATTTTGGTGGCTGTTGTATTGTCACCATGGAGGTGTCACAACTTTAAAAATGCTTCCTGTCAAGTCACAGTAAAATGTGTCTCTCAGTACTTCCACAGGTCCTTTTCCCAGTGTTTGTGATGGGATGTCACTCCACAGAACCTGCAATGGGAGAGGGGTGGGGTGAAGTACCTGGTGGGGACTGGGTACCTGGGGCTGTCACTGCTGGGAGCACATGGAGGAAGCTCAGCTGTTGTTTGTGTCCCTTTGCTCCTGCCATGCCAGATATGATGGGCAATGGACAAATGGGACCTGAGCAAGGGCAGTTCACAAACTGTGCAAAGGCTGCTCTGGAATGGCAGAGTTGTTTGGTGCAGTTTTATTGGAGTGACAGACTGACAGGTGCAGTTAAAAAATGACTCACGTCTTGATCATCTGTGTTTTTCTTTCTTCAGGTTTTAAATGCCCACAATTACTAAAATAGAGAGAAAACAGGGAAGAAGAGCAGCACAACACTCTGAAGGTGAAGGTGAGTTACCTGGGTGTGGTCTGTGTGACTCCAGAGCTGTCAGGAACTTCTTTTATTTCACAGCTGAGGGAGAGAAACTTCCTGTTACAGAAAGGTCAGTCTTAAAAACCAGAAGACAATTTTCTCTGGCTCTTCAGTGCAAAACCAGACTCTGTTCAGGCAGTGAGAGGTTATCTAATAACCCTGTTGATAAAGACAGTCAAATAGGGCAGAATGTGTATTGTTGTAAATATATGAAGTAAATGCTGTCTGATTTTTCTAATTTGTTCCTGAAATCTTGGTGGACCTACCTGACACTGAGGTGGGAAATTATCTCAAGCAAAGTGTTTATAACTAGCATTTACAGAGCTGAGAAAATGAGAAAAATGTGTTTCTGTAAACTCCAGCAGAAAGCACTTTTAGGTAAATCAGGTCCAGTGCAACAAGAAAGAGGCAACAGCTGAGAGCACAGCAAGTAACAGGTACTTTATAATGAAAAGCTAAATTTGCTTTTTAAATAAGTCTGTTTTGAAAGCAAAGCCCAGCCCCTAAATGAATGGCCATATGCTTTACCTACTGGTCTAATTCAGCTTTTTAACAACTCTGTTTCTCTATCTGTGAGTACACTGTGTAGTTATGACCTGTGCTCTGGAGCATTTACAGTGCACAGTCTTCAAATACACCCCTGAGCCTTTGAGAAGCTGAGCCTGCTCCACTCCAGTACAGCCACCTGTCCTGAGCAGCAAACTGGGCTTGTTTTAAACAGGTTGCACGTTCCTCTCTGCTCCAGTGTGGGGAACAGGCATGGTGTTTTCACTGGGATTTACCATCCTGCCAGCTGCATGTGCAAAACAGATCATTTGCCTAATGGTGGCCTTTGTCAGGGAACTGTCCCACCACACCCAGGAGCTTCTGTTCAGAGTCTGTGTCTGTCCTCAGGGGCGTTCCCTGCATGTGTTGTGCTGTGCCAGGGATTGAGGAAACACGGGCTGGTGTCACTGAGGGCACAGTCAGTAGATGTGCACAGCCCTGGCATGGCTGACACCAGCACATAGTGACTGTGCCCATCAGTAACTCACATTTCTGCTCTTTGTAGCCTCTCCAGAGCTGCCAACCTGCCCTGCCCAGCACAACCACAGCGAGGCACCCGTGGTGCTGGGGCACCTGCAGTCAGGACACCTGCAGAGCCAGGCACAGGTAAGTGATGGCATTAAAACACAGGGCCTTCTGCCTCTTCTAAGCCTTTTTTTTTTTTTTTTTCTAGATCACTGAAGGTGAAAAGTCATTTAAGGACAGTGTAAGATTATTTATTGGGATAGAAGACACTGACACTGTTCAGTGTCACTACTCTGTTAATGTACCCCATGCCTCACTGCTCTACAGAAATGGGGGGTTGTTTTAGAATAATAATTGATTTCAGATGGGCATGGCCATCCTCATTCAAAGGATGGCATTTAACTAATTAAACCCTCTTTCTGTAGAGCCAGGCTGAAGTGGTTGACAGTTGCTAGTTCAAACTCTTACTTAATTCCTGAAATTCCTGGCCCATCTCAGCCTGGACACACTCAAAGAGCTGCACCAGGGGCAGGTTTTACTTGTGGCTCTTTCTCCAGTTCTGCAGAGCACAAGCTCAGCTGGACATCCAGCACCATCTCTGGGGAGGCCTGGAACCAGGGACCCAGCACTGGTTCTTCACTTGCCAAGATTCAGGTGGAGGAACATGCACCACCTCAC
The DNA here is from genome assembly GCA_013397135.1 of Pachyramphus minor. NCBI lineage: Eukaryota > Metazoa > Chordata > Aves > Passeriformes > Tyrannidae > Pachyramphus > Pachyramphus minor. The sequence continues at coordinate 199,111 of VYXB01001579.1, read as the reverse complement.
TCCCCACTCCAGCTGTTTTAGGACAGACAGACATGATTCATAAAGTTACACTTGGGTTTATTTCATGGTTACACATATCCTCCAGCATTGCCTGTGCTATATATTATTTGTGAACAGAAATACATGGCTGCAGAAGTAAAGCAAAGCAAGAACCCCACTATAAAGAGCACCTTTGGTTTCAACTTTGCCCTGTGATTCTCTGTGCTGTATTGCTCAGACAACAACTTACTCATGAATACCAAATTATTTTGAAAGAATTTCTATGGGCCTGGAAGGAGCAGAAATTGTAAAAGGCAGGTTGGTCTGATAAGAAAAATTTAGTCCATATGCTATTTTCATACAAAATTCGTCCATATAAAAATATACCAAGTTCTTAAAAATTTCAAGCACAGCAAATAAATACTTACAGCTGATTTGGGACTGAACATATATCACCTCTGAGGTCAGAAACATTCTGTAAAATGAGCCTTTGCCCAACCATTCTCTGAACTGGATCCTGCTGGCATTTCCCAGTTCAGCAGCTGGGTTTGAGGAGTTGTGTGGCTGGTGTAAGTTAAGTAATTGTCCTTTGTGTCTGAGCTTCCCACACAGAGGCAGGTGAAGGTAAGCAGCTTTCAGTGAGGTATTTTTGAAGTTCCCTGTGAAGGTGGTTTCTGGGGTTTGTATCATCTCCAGCTGGCAACCTGAGACTGCACTGGAAGCAGCCCCATGATGTGTGGGACTGACATGGGTGCCATTCCCACTCTCAGCATGAGGAGACAGGACAGAGGAATGTGGCTACCAGGACGAAGAGGAAAAGGTTTCAGGTGTCTTCCTTTTGTCTCTTAGATCACTTCAGGACTGGCTGAAGAACAGGAGTTAGTCAAGAAAAGCTGAAGTCCACAGAGAGATGGCATCCTGCTCTTCTGAGGGAAAAGTGAGTCCTCAATGTGTTCCCAGCCCTCTTCACTGTCAGACTGAACCTTTTCTGGGTGCAGAGTAGCAGAAAGTAAAGCAGTTGTAGTGGCTGTGAACTCCTTCAAACAGCTCTAATGGCCCAGAGGTTTCTTTCATTCCTGAAACAAACAAGCAGCTGGTTAGAAACAAACTTATTTCTGTTTTAAAACAAATCTGAATGCTACAAAGCATATTACTTGTTTTCTCCAGCAGCCTGAGTGTCTGAGGGGACCAGTGAGCCCTTCCTCTGTACCAAACTCTTTATTTTTAACTTCTTTATTATTGTTTAATTGCTTGACATTCCACTAGGTTGCAATGCAACTTGGTGAGTGCTAGGCATCAGTATTAAAACTGCTGTTTGCCTTTGACCTCTGCCTTTTACTTACTTAATCCTACTGCAGGTAACATACACCAGGTGTGTTACCCTTCAACTGTCTCTTGGTTGTATCCCCCCACACCACGGTGTTAACCCCTGTGTCCATGTGCTGCTGTGTCATTCCACCTGCAGGCACCAGAACCACCTGGTTGGGGACCAGCACCTTGATATTTCTCCAGCCTTGGACTTCACACCAGCCTGGTGTAACCAGACTCAGCACCACGAGCCTGTGCCCTGTAACAGAAATTACTCTGAAGCCCTGTTTTCTATTTGCACTCTGAATCACTGCTTAAAATGTCACCACTCTTCTGCATTCCTGGGTTAGCCACTGCCCTGGCTCAAGGTGAGTTTCAGGGATGTGGTGTTTAGTATGTTTTAGTAATAGCTTGGAGTCATTAATGCTGCTGATTCAAAAGAGCACTGCCCACCCAAAACCCTCCTCACCCCAGAGCACGGCAGGGACACGGTCCCTCCCACCTGCCCAGTACAGCAACACCCTTGGGACTGGTGTTAGAGCAATGCTGCTGCTTTTGTTCATGGTAATTACATGCCAGAGAAAACAACAAAAGGTTTTATTTGTACCCCACCCACCAATTACTGCAGCTTGCAAGAGCCAGGACAGTTCCTTGACTGTAAACAGTCACTTTGCTTTTTACAGAGTTAAAGTACCCTGACAGCCTCTCTCTGCTGCCAGTTTGGCCAATACTTGCTCTAGAGTCAAACTGAACACTTGGGGATTGCTGGGAGGGAACAGTCCATCTCCAGGCAAACTTACGTGTTTCCATATCTCCCCAGTCCTCTCAATGACAATAGTTTGGGATTTATTGACAGGTGATGTGACCTTGTAGTCATCAGACAGGAGGCCCAGAATAGGATACTGATTCCTGTACCTATGAAAGAGAATTGACAACTTGTAGAGTGAGATCTGCAGACCTGTGTCCAAATCCCTAACTCTGACCTTGCCCCACAGCCCTGCCAGTCCTTAATCCCCAAAGACCTGCACAAAGCCAGCAGAGACATTTCAGTGTCACTGTGACACTTTGGGCCTCTCTCCCAGTGCTGTTACAGTGCTGAACCCTCCCTGTACAGGAAAACTGCTCTTGTCTTTTTTCCCTTTTAGGTTGAACAGGCAGGATTAAGACATTTGCAGGAACAGCTTGGTTAGCAGGAGGGGAGAGAAAGGAAAACCCAAAGGATGTATTTTTAAAGAAGGTGAATAACCACATTACTTTTTAGTGATGATGGCTGTCACTCCAGGGGACTGACTGCCTGATAACTTCTCGTGCTTCAGTCTGAAGAGCTCCTGAGAAAACCAACAGAAAACATTATCAGGAAATAATGTTTTCTGAAGTATCAGTTCAGTAAAGTTACTACAAAATATTTGCAGAAATTCCTCCCAGAGAACAAATCCCCACCCCGATTCCTGAGCCAGGAGAGGACAAGTGACTTCCCACCAAGCTTCCACCTACACAGGACATGGAGGTTTTAATACACAAACTTTTAAAAGACAAACAACTTGTATTATTTTACCTCTTGCTGTTGTTTAATAAAAGCTTCTTTGTCCTCCAGCATTGATGTCAGTTCATGCAGCCTCATTTGCAAGTCACTGTTGCTCCCCTCCCTCCTGGAGATGTCCTGCTGGAACTGGCATAACTGGGACTGCAAAACAGGGCAGAGAGCAGTCAGGAGTGTGTGCTCCAGGCAGCAAGGATGTATTTTTTCATTACCACCATGAACAGTAAGACCCAGTGATTCTCAACTCAAAAGTTGAGCAGCACAGTAAATTCAGGAAGTGCTGACTGGACTGAATTCAACCCAGTACGCTTCCATAGTTTAATAACTCAGTCTTTTGACTAATTTCTTACCTTATCAGGACACACAAGATAACCCCTTAGGAAAGCCTGCTAATTGGACTGATCCTTAATTTCTACATCTAACAAATGTTGGGGGGTTTTTCAATCACGGTTTTATGTCCTGTATAAGGGTTTCTGAGCCCTCATTAGTATCGATGAATAAAGTAACTGCAGAACCAAAAGATGCCCAAAAGGTACCCGTGGGTAGCTCATTCCTGTTGTTAAGGACAAGAGCAGCTCTTTTCCTGCTCCCACACACGATGCCAGATGGAACCACTCACCCTGAGGCTGCGGATCTCCCGGTCCTTGTCCTCCCTCAGGTTATTGATCATCTCCACGTATCGGCTGGAGAGCTCATCCGTGGTGGTCTGGAGTGTGGGGCTGGAGCAGCTCTGCAGGAAATAAGCATTTTTATTTTCATACCTTCATCTATCTGGGAGTACCAGCTACTGCCCCCAGAGCAGGTGTTACCTGCAGCTTGAGGCTCTGGATCTCCTGCTCCAGGGCCCTCTTGCCGTACTCCAGCTCCTTCAGCTGACAGTCCTTGTCGCCCTCGCTGAGCCGCAGGGACAGGAGCTGCTCCTCCAGAGAGCGGCACCGGGCAGTGCTGTCCCTCAGCCCTTGCTGGAAAACACAGGAATGAGTGCACGAGTTCCTCAAGGGAGTAACAGCACCACACACACCAGGCAGCAGGGAATACCCAAAAGTCAGCAAACTGCCCAGTTTTTGGCTGACTGGAATTACACTGAAATGTGAATTACATTTAGATTTACCTGCTGCTGACGATTGTTCTCCCTCAGAGAAGCCAGCATAGTTTCATATTCTTTTACTTGAGAATCCTTAAAAGCCAAATCCTTCTTCAGCAAGAGATTGTCGGTTTCCAGCTTCTGTGGGACAAAAGTGTTCACAGTCAACAGCTGCAGTTTTTCAATAAATTCTTCCCATGAAGTGCAACACACTGAGTCACTGGTAAAGAGATGTTCTAGAACTGAGAAAATAGTCACATACTAGAGTGTCTATGGCTTTGTGAGATCCTGGACACTGATCTTCCAGTCTGCCCAGAAAGAATTTAAACAGAAGCCAACAATAACAGACACTGATCTTCCAGTCTGAATCCCACCCAAAAAAAACCAACAAAAAAACCAACCCAAAAAAAACCCCAAAACCAAACTAAAACTAAGACCTCCCAGTTCTCTGTTAAAAACAACAGTTAAAACACCCTCTCCCTAAACTTTGCATTTTACAGGAGAATACTGTGACATTCCCTGTGGTGCCAAGCCCTTGGGCTGGTGTGGGAAACATTTCTGCTTCCCTAAGAGCTCTCTGTATCCACAGCCACAGAGCTCCAGCTTCCCAAACTGGGATGCTGTACCCAGAGAACCTCTGGAGCTGCCAAAGCCACCAGCACCATCCAACCTCCTCTGCTGCATGAACAGAGTGGCCCCTGCCTGGATCCAGCACTGGAATGTCAGCGTTGGACTCCTGCTGCCAGGGAAAACAGGTAGATGAGCCCTGGGAAGGGAGGAAGCTGCTCACCCCCAGGTCATCCTGCAAATGGCTCAGCTCCTCCCGGAGATTCTTGAAAGTGGAAAGCACAAGTCTCAGGGATTTATCCGACGTCGCTCTCATCTAGGAGGGAAAGAATGAAATGGATAATTGGGATTAATTAGCTCTGTTTACAAAATTAAATGGATAATTGGGATTCATTAGCTCTGTTGACAATATGCTTGACAAGAGGTAGAACAGAAACTGCTGTACAGCTGAAAATTAAGTTTTAAACTACTACACATCCTTTGAAGTGCCCACAATTTCTACAAGAAACACATTTTCATGCACTTTGTTCTGCAAATGCCATAGTTTTAAATTGCTGCCTTGCAACACAGGACAACATTAAAATGGAAGGAACAAGAGAGTAAGGAACTGCCTTTGTATAGAAATAAAGGGAAAAATGAGCGTGCTAATATTGCTCAATCATTGTTTGAGCATTCAAAGCTTTGTGCTTACACCAGTTTACAAAAATGACTGCCCTGCCTGAGAAGCCATGGGATGAGTCATGTTTGAGATCTAGCAAAGCTCTGGGCTCAAGGGTGAGGGAATTTAATTAACATTTTCAAAAATTTAAATTAAAAAAGTTCATACAACCAGCTCCTCCCTTTAAAAGGAGAAAGATCCCAAAGATGAAAGGAGTCACCTGGATGAAAGAAAAAGGCAGAAGTGCATCACAGCCAAGCACTCTTCTTCCTTGGAATGTTAATTTTAATGCCTGTAACAGCTGTCTGCTGATTCAGGTGAAAACACAAATTGTTGCATTTCATGATACATTTCTGGTATTTGAAAGAAGAAATACAGACTTTGAAAGGACACACAAGTAAATCTATAAATTGTGACACCCTGAAGGGCTGTATATTCTGTGCAAAACTGTGTTTTTTACTGTCTGGACAAAAGTGACCCTTCCTGTCTGTTCCCTTGATTTGTTGCTCGTCCCAGCTGAAGGATGTGCTCACAGTTCCATTCATATGGGGCCTGGACCTTGTGTGATTTTTTTATCCCCACTGGTGCCATTGTGTGACTGAGGCTTCAGAAATCACATTTCTGGTGTCACTCATCTCTTTTTTAATTAAAGTGGAATTTCTGTTTTGACTCCTGGTTTTGTTGGGTTTATTGTGAAATACACTATAGAGCAGTTTAAAAGAAGTAATTAAGTCAAAATGGTTGAATTTAGACTATAAAAACTTAAGTAAAACCCCACTCAGCAATTACTGGGATGTCAATGTCCATCTTTCTTCTAAGAGAATTTGGAAGGGACTTGGGAGCTCACCTTGGTCCCAGCCTCCTGCTTAAAGCAGGACAGCTCTGAGCTCAGACCAGGTTCCTTGTTCACAACTTCATTTCAATGGATTTTTTTTAACAGGAAGTAATTCCAAGGTGCAGCTCCCAGGTAGGATCACCCTACCCCCACCTCAGGGAGCCTGGCTCAGGACACACCTGCAGAGCAGTGCAGGTTGTTCTGGATCCTACCCCAACATTCCTGCCTGGCAAATGCAGCACTAAGTGCTGAGCTGTGCTGGTGGCACTGGGTAACAAACAGCCCCATTCCTGCTGTGGTTCCATTTACAAAGGTTTTTGTCCTCCTGATCTGTTCTTTAGCTCCCTCCTCAGCCACGGGGTTGGGCTGTGAGCAGTTGGGATGCAGACTCTGCTCCTGGCTGGCATTTAGTTGTTTCCCAGCACTGCAATACTTTCTGCCATGTGTTTTCAGCACCTACTATTTGATTTTGGCTTTTAAAGTGAAGTATTAACACACAACACAGACAGAAAGATGAAAGGTCTCAGTTCTGCTATCAGTGATCAAAAACCAAGACAGTTTCCAGTGAAACTGCAGGAAAGCACCAGTAAACCTCAGTTTAAAAAATGTGGACTGTGGGTCCAGCTGCCACACTTCCCTTACAGCCACCTGTACCATTCCATCCATACTCCCATACCTGGAGGAGATAACGAATCTGCTGCTTTGTTGCCTCAGACAGTCCTTTAGGAATTAATTCTTCAATATCTTCAGTCTAAGCAAAGAAGGGAAGAAAGGGGAGACATCTTGATTAACAATTTTGCCTCGCAGATAGTAATGTGGTTTCTTCATTAATTACACAGCTCTACTATGAAAAACATGTTTAGAACAAGGCAAATAAGAATGAAAATAGATTAAAGAATAGCCAAAAAAATTCCAGTCTTTTACATGTGAGGCATATACAAAGTGAGATGAAGTGGTACATGAAGCATATATTCAAATCCTCCAGTTTCACATTTATTTTAAAAGCAGCATTCAAACTAATCCTCTCCCAAGGGAAAACCAGCTGATGCTACAGCAACTCCCAGCTGGTTTATGGCTGGGGCAAATCTCGTGTTTCTGACCAGTGAACAGACTGTCAGTGAACACGAGGTGACCACCAGCAGGTTGTGCCAGCCATTCAATGGCATTTACTTCCTGCAGTTGAACCCTGGACAAGTGTTTCTGCCACACACACAATGCCTTTAAAGAGGCAGCTCGTGCTGCTCAGCAGCAGCTTTACTGGTAAGAGAGTGAAGGATCCTTTTCAAAAGCACATTGTGAAATACAGGTACCTGTACAAGTTGTTTGCACTGAAACCATTACTGACACTGCAGGGAAGACTTCTAAAATTTGACTCTTGTACTGGAATAATGCAAATTATTGAAGTTTTCTTTCATCATTATCACATTTGCAAATACCTGCCTGGCAGTAGGTGTCAGGCTCTGAATGTTAATGCCAAGCAGGAGTCATTCCCTAACAAAGACCAGCCTCCTTTATGAGAAGTGGCTTGAGCTTGGCTTAATTCCCTTGCAGCCTCCCTCCCACTGGTGTCAGCACTGACATCAGGGACAGCCTGTGCTCACCTGAGACGTGAACTCGATGTCATGGTTCCTGTAAAACATAAAATCCAAAGGATCCATTAACAAAAAGCTGCTTGAGGACTTTAAGAATTCACACCCACATTCAACACTGAAATACTGTCTATAAAGCACTGAGCAGGGAAGGGTCTTCATAAGCTGAAGAGCCGTTACCTTCCCTCTGAGGTGCCAGGCAATGTGACCTGTTAAACACCACTCCATGGGCAAATTCCTGAGGAGCCTGGAGTACCAACAACAGCACAGCTGACACGGGCTGACTATGCCCATTTCTTTGGGCAGTTACCTCAATTATGGGCAGTTAACCCAATTACATTAATTGCCTTGGTAATGGTTTGCCCACAACTCTGTTGCAATCCACTGACACGCCAAAAGTGTTTACTTGGCAGTGTTGGGGTTTCTGTGATGGTTAAATTCCCCTTTTCCCTGCTGTGGGACCACTTTCCTTATTTCTGTGGCTTTGGGAAGCACAAAGACTTGGAGTGAGGGGGAAGAGTGAAGGGGATTGGGAGGGAAGGGTGGGAAGGCTGTGCAGCCCCAGAGCACTGGTTGCTGACTCTGCATTTCTTCCCACAGACAGACTGCAGGGCTCTGCAGAAAACAGGCCTGATGGTAATTTGCACGTAGAGACCGAGCTTTATGCCTCATGGTGGCTGCCTTTTAATCCATGACACAACAGCACAACAGGACAGAGGAAGTTTGGATATTTGGGTCATTTTTTCAGAACACAGCAGTAGAATCATGCCATTAAATAGAGGTCAGACTGTGCTGTAAGTACTTGTTTGCTCAACGTGCAAACAGGCCCAGGATACATATTCCTTAATGAATTTGAAAGAGCATCAAATTCAATAAATTTCCTTGGCTTGCAGCATCTTTATGTCCTCAGTTACTCTGCAAACTATGAACATGTAAAACATCCAGTCAGCCCCAGTCGTCAGGGAAGAAAAAACCCAGTACAACTCTCAAGCAACACTGTCCTCTCAGCTGTGCAGTGCACAGATTTCTGGGATGTGGGAATGGCAGCACGGATCCAATGCCAGTACCTGCCTCCAATCTTCTCCACGTGCTGCAGCAGACAGCTGTACAGGTCGTTGCCCTTGCGGTGCAGCTCAGCCAGGAGCTCCCCAAAGTAGCGACAATCCAGCTGGTCCGGGCTTTCCTGGGAGCAGTTCACCTGGCAGGACACAGGCAGGGGGGTCAGAATGGAGCTCCCTCCTTTGGGATGAAAGCTGAACATGAGAATGCTACAAGTGTGAGGGATTTGGGCTTGTTTGCTGCTACTAATCTGCAATTTGCTTACACTGTGCTTTTTCTTGGTTGTGAGTCTTTTGTGTCTCCTGGTTCTCAGTTAACTGTACACAAATGAATGATTCCCTTTACAACAACAAGAAGTAGGCAAAGTACTCTCTTCCACAGCAATGTAATCGTCAGGATGCTAAAATGGGGAAGTACTGGGAACTAGGAAATCTGTCAGACACCTGCTGCCACAACTGAGGTGGATAAAACACCCGTGGGCAGCACCCAGATGGGACCAGGCAGGTGCAGGATCCCCCAGAGCAGCAGTGGGGGTTGCACTGCACAGTCCAAGTGTTTTCCTGTGTGAACAATAAAAGAATGCCAGAGGCAGCCCAAGCCAAGCTGGTCTATGGGAGTGCCTGGCAATGAAGGTTCTGCACAGGTCTGACACTGAGGTCCCCAGGATGTTTGTTTAGTCACCCAAACACTGACTGCGTGCTCAGGAGGGACTCTGCACTCCCTCCCCTGCTCCACTAACAGGGTACAGGTACAACAGAAAGCTCATTTAGTGTTTCCAATGGATCTGTGTCAAAACCTTCTGCATCAAATTGAAAAACATTTGAAGCCCTTGTTGATCAGTGTAGGAGGAAAGAAAACCTGAACTGATGCTTGTCAAGGTTTTAGAACAATATCTTTTCTCCAAAACTAGGGGCAGAAGTTGTGCATCCCTCAGTCTTTGTTGTACAGACTGACAGAGGAAACCTGACTCAGTCAATGGTAATGCTCCCAGAGAAAATAAAACAAAACAAAACCAATCAGCAAGACTTTACACAGTTAAAGGACCTCAGAATGATAAAAAACCCACCTGAGCACAGGTCTATGCCAACGAGAGATAGGATACAACACCTAAACAGCACAGGAGAAAGCCCTGGACAGTCCCAGAGCAGTCTGCAATCAGCACACGAAGTTACACACACCCAGACTCTGCTGTTTCAGCACCACACACTAAGAGTTGGAACCAAAACCGGGGATCATAGAACACATAAACCTGTTCCCCCCCCAGATTTTGTCCTCTGCACACCAAGCAGCCGAAGAGCAGAACCCTCAGCCCGTGGCCCTCACCTGCTCGCAGGAGTGTGGCAGGACCCTCCTGACGGTGTGTCCACGGCAGTCATCGCTCCCTGGCACCAGGAACACCTCGCTGGGGCTGCTGGTCTGGGTGTGCTGGCACTGGTGTGTGACCGGGGCGGGCTCTGGGCAGGGCTGGCACTGCTCTGCCTGCTGGCACAGCTGAGACACCTGGTACTGCTTCTCCTGCCAACAACAAGGGCTGTTTTCAGCTGGGAGCTCGACATGGAAGTGAATGAAATGTGTTTGGGACCAGGAAGGCTGATGGCAGGTTCAGATATTTTAATAATCCTAATAAAACTGCCCTTTTTTTTTTTCCTAACTGAGCATGAGTTTGCCTCACACTTTCATACTTCGGGGTTGGAATTCACCAGCCCCTCACATTTTAGAGGCTGCAAGTGAGAAGCACAGAAGAGACACCTTTCCCACGGTGTGTTTTACTACACGTGGAAATTTTCTTCAAAACTACACTCCTGATTTGACATAAATCTAGCTATACCCCAGGGAAAAAATCAGGAGTAAAAATATGACTCCACAATTTTTTAGTATTTTCTTTGCACGCCAGCTATGGAAAAAAAAACCCTATTATTTATAATTACCTTCACACCCTCCCCCCACCCTTCTCCATTTCAGAAAATGGATATTACACCTAATTCAACTGTTAAAATCCAGAGTGGCATGAAAACTTCAGTTTTAAATAACAAAGTAAAAAAACCCAGATAAACCATTCTGAAATACCCTTCATTTCAATTCTTTTCCTAGGGAAATGTTTCAGAGCAATAAAAAGGAGTAGTATTTTTGCTATTGACAAAACAGCAATTCTAAGATGACAATTCAGACAGTTTTGCCACATACCTTTTTTCAAGAGCAAAAAAAAAATAATAATTTGTCTTATTTGTAAAAAATTATCTTAGTTGTTCTGTTGTGGAGCTACTGCAAGAAACCAATTCTCAGTCGCTATTCAGATATTGACTGACAATGTTAGAGATACAACAGCAGTTTGTTATTATGAAAGAATAAATTATTAGGAAATATAAAACAAACATTCCAGTTTCTGCTCTCCTTCAATATTGCTTCATTTACTTTGAGATTGTGGCCTGTATCACAGCAAGGCAATTCTCAGGTTGGCAGCCATTCCCAACAAAACCAAACAAAAAACCAGAACCAAACCAAACCAGAAATATCAATAATAGATAATATAAACACCCAACTTACTTGGAGGGGATTTAATAGCTCATATTTTCTTATTGTCTTCTCATAGATGACATTATTTCCAGGACCAAAACTCCCCGCTCTGAGAAATGGGGATAATGGCTCCTGTAAAATATGTAAATAAAAACATCCATAAATGTTGTCAAACAGCAAATTCAGGATTAGTGTAATTTTGACTAAAAATCTACAGGGGATTTTTGTAACTTGAAGACACATCCTTTAGGATGTGTCCATTTGAGTGTATGTCCATTGGGAAACTGAGTGGCTGTGCTTCCATGGAGACCATGTGAAATAAATATAGTGGAACAGTTAGTAATTAATCTTAATAAACCTTCACTGCTGAGGGGTGGAAGCCCAACTGGCCGTTCTGCAGTATCTTTAATCCCTAGTGATTCCATCTGTCACCATCAGAGGTGTGAGCTGTGTGATCCCAAAGTATTCATTATCCCTACGGGACACAGTCAGGCACTTTATGGAATGAGGGTAACTGAGGGAACTCCAGCACTGAACACTTTCCTACCTGATCAGGGTTCTCAATAATGATCCTTCGAATAGTGCCCTGCAAGGAGGAAAATAAGCAAAGGTTCAGTATTTCTGCACTTCCACCTCCAAAACATTTCTGGCAAAGCTCAAGATCACAGGGATTCCCAAAGTAATCTGGATACAGTCACTGGCTGTAAATATATTGGGATCCAAAGCACACAATCACCTGGAGATGTTTTAAATCCAGGGCCTTCCCACCCCAAAGGAATTAGCCCATACACAGCACAGCAACACACATTCCATCATTCTACCTCTTATTAGTTTGGCTTTTCTCAATCACCTCCTTGCAGGTACGATGGAATTAGTCCTTATTTTCTCTAAGTGCAGCAGAACAGGCTACAAATCAAAATTGGATGAGGTCTCCATGGAATCCATCTCCCTGTTCCACAGGCACCCTCCTTCACTTTTGATTTTTTATTTTACAGACCAAGGTCAGCTGGTATAAATGGAGATGCATCTTCAACACTTTTTGTTTCACCGAGGGAAGAAAATTTGTATTTTGCCTAAATGCAGAAATGGAAGGGCAGAGGAGATGCCCACCAACCCCACTGGGTCATATCCCGAGGGCACAGCTTCACAGCTGCCAGCTATGGAAATGGTGCCCACGTGGAACAGCTGCACATTCCCAAGTGAAAAATGAGAAGTGCCTTTTTAAATTACAGAAATCCATAAGTGGCAGCAGCTTTGTGCATTTTTCAAAGGTACTTCCCCCTTTTTCCCCAGCCCTGTCCAGAAGCAATTGCAGACATTATCCCCCATCCTGTGGGCCACCACCAGCTCGCACACATTACACACTTCAAGTCTCCACAACCAATACTTTATCCAAGAAAGCAAAATTCCCCACTTAATCCAATCTAAGGATTTGGCAACTTGTTAGTTTACAGCATCCTGATTATTTTTCCTCACAGCACAAACCTCCAATCTTCATAATAAATCACTCCTTCCCCAAACCCATGGGGAAGTTTATGCGGCTGCAGTTCAGTCTTGGAGACATTGTCAACAGGGTGAGAGCAGCCCTGAAGTAGGTCAGCTTTTCTGTGAACTGTTGCATAAGTTTAGGAAGCCTGGAGCAGTTTTCCAAATCTCCCAAAAGTGAATCATAACAGCACCAGGAAAGAGAAGCCGAAGTAGAAGAGAAACTGTTTTAGCAGCAATCATAGTAATTAAGACATTTCAAAATTTAAAAACTAAAACAAAACTAAAAAATAACAACTGCTGCAGAAACTTGGACCCCTGCTCAGTGCTCCTCCCATACTGTCCAGAGGGAGGTCTGGCACGGAAGGGAACCCAGGGACTGCACCGGGACACAACACAGAGCTCCAGAACTTACAGCCCAGTCCCGCACCACTGACACCTGCAGAATTTGAACTGAAAACCAAAATACTCAACAAATGAACATGCACTGGTCCTTCCTCCTGCCCAGTTTCAGAGATCCCAGTGCCTGTCACTGGCTCCGTCCATCCCGGGGCACTCGGAGCTGCGACACACGAGTGCCGTGGGAGAGCAGGGGTTGTTCCACTCAGCGCTGACAGAGCAGCACATGGGAACCAGGGAACCATTGTGTGTGACACAAAAAACACTTCTTGAATTCACTGGGAAGTCGGACAAACCTGCCTGGAGTAAAACCATGCTGCCACAGGGCTGTGAAATATTTAATTCTCACTGGTTTAGAGAGAGTAGCAAGGGAAGTTATTTTACCTCGTTACCTGTGTGCTCCCAGAGGAACACATCCAGAATGGAGATTGGAGCATTTTAAGTTTAAATAGGTATTTATAATATTCACAAGGACACTTGAATCCTATGTGCAATAATATCCAGAACCGAAGAATGTTTTGCTTGGGTAAAACTATGCTTATTTTTGAGATACCCAAACTCTTTCATTTCCAGAGAACTTTGATGCAGATACACTTCCCTCGCTGCTTTACAAACACGGATTTGCCTGCCCTGCCTCCCATTCCAGCTGAGCAGGCTGGGCTGGCACAGGCTGGGAGGGGACCCTGTGTCTGTGCCAGCCTGGACTGCCCCACACACAGCTCCTCACTCTGCACAACCAGCTGCTGCCTCCAAGGCCTCTGGAGCTGCTTCCTCAGCAGGACCATGGAAGGGGACCTTGGACTACTTCATTTTCCATCATTCCCAAGGGCCACAGCTCTGGCTACTCTCTCATTTCCAGCAATGCTTTGGAGATGCAGTATTTCCTACGTGGGAGAAGGAAGGGGAAGCTGACATTCCAAAGGGAAGAGCTCAGTGCTCTTGTGTTTCAGTGGCATGACTAGGTTTGGAATTGTTAAACAGCCTGACCAGTCAATCTGGGTCTATTTTATGGAATCACAAAATGGTTTCAGTTGGAAGGCACCTTAAAGATCATCCGGTTCCAACTCCCTGCCACCAGCTCTATGAGGATAATTTCAAAATGTAACACACTTCCATAAATATTTTTGCTAGTCTTTAAGATTTTTAAATTTTAAGAGAAGCATTTGATAGATTCATCCACTTAGTGTGTGCAATGTTATGCAGAAGCAATCAGTAAATTGACTTTCATTTCAACAGGTTTATCTTCACTCCAGCCAACCCAGCAAAAGGTGAGAATTCCACCTCTGCCAAAACCCTTTATCCATAACACATTTTCTTGCTAATTACAAGCAATCCAGCCATCTAATCAGGATTTATGAGTTCCACTGGGCAGGTGAAATGGGGAAATGGCAGGCTGTGTCTGAAGGCTGTTACAACACAGACCAACCCCAAAGCCAGTTAATGTTACACCCCTTCCACAAGAGCCCTTTGCACGTCACAGAGCTGAGCCCAGAAGTGGAAAGACAAAATTTCTCACAGACAACCCCTACAGAGCCTGTCAGGCACTGACAGCAAACAACCTGCATGTGCCTTTTCATGACCATGGTGAAGGGGTTCATACATATAAGTCATACTGGAAGAGAAATCATTTTAAACAACATTCTCTGCTTAGATCAAGCAGAGCAAAATTTGCTGTGAATTAGACCAGATGAAGTCTGCAGTGCCTGGGAGCAGCAACTGGCCTCTACAAAGTTACACCAAAAAAGCAGAAAAAAAAACCCTGAATCCTGAAACCCCCAAAATGTCCACACTTGTACTCTGTGTACACACCAATTTTCAAATTCAAATTATCCCTCTCTCTCATTCTCCCTAAAAACATATAAAGATACAGGAGCACACACCAACCACGTGACCAAACACCAAGGCTGTATCAGCAGGGATGTAGACATTTGTTATCATTAATCCACACAAGGTCTGCAGCAGCAAATTAAATATTGCTCCAAGAGTTAGTTCTTTGCTTTACCAGCAGTACAAAGCTTCAACTACAGCTCTGGGCTGCCACTCACCAAAAATGCTGGTGTTCCATTAAAACACAGACGTGAGGTTGGTATCATTCAATTATTATTCACTTCACAATCAGCTCAAAGGGCAACTGAACCAGCTCTTGGGAATGTCCTACACCCCTCCCAGGGCTTCTCTCTGCCAACTGCCATTCAGCACCAAGCGTGTGACTTCCCTGTTAGTTACTGTTTTCTTCTTTATTAACTTCCTAATAACCTGTATTAGGCACCTTCCCTCTCCACCACTGAAACTGCAACCCACACAGAGTCTGACTGAACTACACCCTCCTGCCTTTAAAGTCTCGTCCAGCAAAACATTTCAGCAAGAAATTAGTTCATCAGCAGGGCTTAATGGATTCAGTGACTAAAAGATGTTGAAAATTAAACATCCTTCATAAGGCAGCGACAGCATTTGAGTCTGTAATCACTGCTCACACTTATCTAGGCAGAGGAAGCCTGGGACTGCAGTGTTTACTCCAATGAATATTTAATTAATTGACTGCAATTCACACTATCATCCAGCCTAGGTGAGCAGATCACTTATCTGGGAGGTGAGACACCAGTGTTTACACTCCTGCCCTACATCTTGCAAAAGAGGGATTAACAGCTTGAAAACAGCGGGAATGGCTCTGCCATAACCAGGTCAGATAAAAATATTACAACAGACACTCAGGTTGGGAAAACCCACTAAAATCATCGAGTCCAGCCATTCCCACAGCACTGCCAAGGCCACCACTAACCCACGTCCTCAAGTGCCACATCTGCACGTTTTTTAAACACTTCCAGGGATGGGAACTCCACCACTTCACTGGGCAGCCTGTTCCAACACTTGACCATCCTTTCCATGAAGAAATTTTTCCTAATTCCAACCTAACCCTCCCCCGACACAACTTGAAGCTGTTTCCTCTTGTCCTTGAGCCATCCTGGAGAGGAAGGCAGCCTGAAACTGCGCAAACACTGCTTTGAAAGGAAATCAGATCTTGTACTGGTCTTAATCCCGATTCTTTTTGACAGTTAAATATTTTATACCACAGGAAAGAAAATTCAGTAGGAGTTCATCTTGAAGCATATAACCTGTATGTTACCATATGACGACAGCAGAGCAATCCTATTAATGTTAATGACAGACTGATGGATGAGGAAAAAATAGTTTGAGAATAAATTCTGGTCTCCTTTTCTGTTTTTGCAGTCAAATCTGTTCTTAAACCATTGGCTTCTAGTTTTAAGACACCAATTGCATTTGTTAAAATTACATTAAATTCCATCGATACCTTCAAGCCACGTCCTGAACACACACACAGAGCAAACCTGCTGAACTGCATTGTAAGGGCTTTTCAAGCTGAACTCCAACACCTCGGTGCGGACCTCATTAGCATCATCGATTCAAAGAGCACTACCAAGCACACAGGTTTATGCTGTATTTACATGGGCAGCACCGAGTCAGCAGCGCAGCCCCAGGGACACCCCGCCGTGGGAAGGGAGCAGCACCCGTGGCGGGTCCGCCGGGATTGTTGCTGTTCCACGGGAAAAACGGGCAAAAACGGTGTTCTGGGACAAAAGGGGTGGCGGAGCTGCGGAGCGGGGCGGACACGGGGTATCGCCCATCAGCGACGGGGTCTCGGCACGGGGACAGCCCGGCGGGTCTGGGGACCGCGGGGAGCAGCTCAAGCGGATTTTCTACAGGGAAACCCGCGGGGTTGTGAGGGGCTGGACCCGAACCATCCCCCCGGGGGAGCCCGGCCCGACCCTCCGCCCCGCCGGGCGGACCCGCAGCCCGGGAGCGGCTCATCCCGGGAGTGTCCGGGAGCAGCGCCCGAGGCCGGGAGGGAGCAGGTCCGGCTGTGGGAGCGGATCCGGGAGCGGCGCCCGGGGGTGCGGGAGCCCAGCCCGGGGCTGCGGGAGCCCAGCCCGGGGCTGCGGGAGCAGGGTGGTGCCCGTACCTGCGGCGGGTCGCAGCCGTGGCCGCAGTCCAGCGGCGAGGCGGCCCGGGAGGAGCAGGAGGCGCTGAGGCGGCGGCAGCCCGGGCCGTAGGTGCGCACCCGGTCATACACCACGGCACCGTCCGGGGGCTGGTCCAGGCAGGGCAGCGGCCGCGGCGGCTCCGGGCAC
>VYXB01001579.1:74948-181854 GCA_013397135.1 Pachyramphus minor | reverse complement strand
CGGCCGCTCCCCCTCCGCGGGCGGGACACGGGACAGGGGATATGGCACACGGGACAGGGGACATGGCACATAGCACACGGGACATGGCACACCGCACCGGAGCGGGGCCGCCGCGGGTCCCGGGCTGGGGCTGCAGCTCAGTCACCTGTCCCCCGGTATCGGCCGCGCTCACGAGCTTCTGGCACGGCACCTCTAATGCAAAAATTAGAGAAAAATAAAGAGCCACTGTGTTCAGTAAAGCACTTCGTTATTATCTGTTTACGGGGGGTGGGGGGGGTGTGTAAATTCGTAATTGTCTGCCACTCAGTTAAATTGCTTAAATACTTTTCACAGGAGGTGATGAACTTCCCTCACAGAGTCCTTCATATCTGCAGGAGACACCACCTCGGCCCCCATGCAGGAAGCTCTGCCTGGGAAAGGAGAATGTTCTCTAAATGCATCCCTGCATCTGCATGAGGAGCACAGCCCACCCTCGGGAACAGTACTGCTACAGAATCACAGAACGGTCTGGGTTGGGAGGCACCGTAAAGCCCATCCAGTCCTACCCCTGCCATGGGCAGGGACACCTTCCACTAGCCCAGGTTGCTCCAAGCCCTGTCCAACCTGGCCTTGGACACTTCCAGGGATCCAGGGGCAGCCACAGCTTCTCTGGGCAACTTGTGCCAGGGCCTCCCCACCCTCCCAAGGAGGAATTTCTTCCCAATATCCCACCTAACCCTGCCCTCTGGCAGTGGGAAGCCATTCCCCCTGTCCTGTCATTCCAGGCCCTTGTGACAAAGGCTTTGTCGTTACAGATGGAATACAACACAGCACTTATCTAGAAAGGATGGTTTTGGTTACTTATTCAAAATCTCACTGTGCAGACAAGATTGTGAACTCAGTTTCTCAATCCAGCATATTTTGGTTTGGGTTCCTTTGGCAGTGTCAGGCAAGCCCAAACTGAGAACATAACTTTGTTCTGCAAGGTAATGTAGCAATAACATACAAGTACAATCTTGTGTAATAAATATTATCCTTAATAATAAACCTTAAGATTCTTAATTTTGTCAGTTTGTTTCCCCTATATGCTTACAGTGCTGTAAGGTCGCACAGTACAGTCACACAGAACAAAAAACTGTTTCTCTAGGACCATGTTGGGGCAAAACTCCTTTGAGGTGATGGAGCAGCATTGGCTGCCTTGCTCTGCATTGGCCACTCACTGAAGCTCTCTGAAATTAAAAGGTGCTCACCAAATCTGTTCAATAGGTTGTGGGAAGCATATATTTTAGGGTGAGGGCCTACAACAATTCAATATTTTAAGGTACTGTGAAATCTGGAGACATACTCATCACATATACAAAGTTCCCCTCTTCCTTCAGGCATTAAACCCAAACAGACATCCTACTTTACATAGGAGTGTGTATAAAAAGCATTTGAGGTAAATTCTATCCCACTGGTTTCAAAGGAACTATATGCAAAGAAAACCTTCTCTTAAAGCCCTATTTTTGGTTCACCAGCTTAGAAAAGCTGTTGACGGTTTTTCACAAAACAATTTAAAAAAAGACCATTTCCTGGAAGGAATAAAATATGGTTACAACAGCCCAGTCTCTACTTTACACAGACCATAAGAAACTATTCTATACTTCAGTAGGAAACTACAGAAACTGCAGGAATGCTCCTCAGGGGAAAGGAAGGTGCTGTAATATAAAATGTGGGAACACTGTGGGTTTGCCAGCTCAGGAATGTTACCCGTGTGCAGCACATTGCCCTGCTTAATGACAAAATTTCTACAAGGGTCAGCACAAAGCAAGCCCCAAGTCACCCCATTGTAATGGAAATACGGAACAACCTCCGGAAAGCTTTGTACATGTGGAGGATTAGTGGAGTCATAAATCACAAAAGTAAGTAATATCCCTACCAGGTAATGAAAAGAGCCTCAAACAAAGCTTTTGAATTTTAATGTGACCAAAGTTACATCCAAACCTGGAGTGGTACTGCACTGTGTCCTGCAGGGTGTTGCCTGTTCTGGAGGAGTTCTGGCTGTGACAGCTGGGGCTGGGAGGAATAAAACTGTGTTTGGGTATAAAATAGGAGAGGGAAGTACTCACTTGGGAAGATCACTACAAGAAACAACATTTGCAACATTTACACTTCCATTATTTAAGTTATTTGTCACATGGGAGTGAGAAGCTGTCTGAAGGACTGAGGCAGAGAGGGGTAAGAAGCCTGGCAGGCAGCTGCACCCCTTCAGCAGCTTGATGAGGCAGAGATAAAAATCTGCTTTCAGCTGAAGGGAAGGCTTGAGAGATGGAAGTGAAGTCAGAACCTGCCAGTGAGCAGAGGCTTTGTTTTTGTGATCCTCCCTTTGAAGGCAGAGCCATCAGTGCACCTGAGGTTTGGCGGAAGGTGCCTGTCTGCAGTCACTGATGCAGATAGCCCAGTGCACCCACTGTGTCCCTGTTAACCTGATCCAGATAACCCAGTGCCCCCAGTACGTCCCTATTAACCTCTTAAACCTGGACTACCTGGATCAGGCTGTGCTAATAGTGGGACAGCACCTGGCAGAGAGGAAATCAAAGCAGGAAGATGCCTCTCTCCTCCTTCCAGATGGCTGGGACAGCCTGGCTACATACAGGGCTCTGCTCTGGGACCAGCTGAAGCTGAGCACCATCAATCAGGTGCCTGCAGGGACAATACAAGGCATTTCCAGACATGAGAGCAGAAGTCTAGAACTTGCTGCTCTAATCACAAGTACATCACTGGCTTTTAGAAAATGGAACTCTGCTCAGTCAGAAGTTGTGTGTTCATAGCAGAAGTGACTTGGTGATGGCCACATTCCCCCTTTGCAGGTCAGGCTTCATGACCTTGCCTTCTCTGGAGCTGCTTGGATAAGCAGATTGTGCTTTCTGGGGTCCACCCTGGGGTGGAGGGGATTTAGAGGAGCCAGCAGGAGGTGAGTGGGGAAGGGGAAACACCAAACGAGTACAGAGTAAAGGTCTGGCTGGGGAAAACCCAGCTGGTGTTGGAGTGTTGGCTCTGTGGCACCTGGACCCCATCTGCCACATTTCCACAGCAATTTCAGGGTAGAGAATGCTGAGAGAAAGGATGACAAGTTGTTTTTCATACTACCTGGTTCTTTGCCCTTCTGGTTCATGCCTCTGCAATGACAACATACTCTTATTTCCCACAAGAAAAAAATTAAAAAGCACATAATGGGAATACCTTGAATTGTTTTAGGACAGGAGTAATTGGCTATTTGTATTTTAATTAAAAACATAAGAACAACTCTACCAGCTCAGATCAAGACACCACCTAGACCTCAAGCAGTAGCAGGTGCTAAAGAACCACCAGTATATTCCAAAAAATATGTGAAGAGGAAAAGCCACTGTAACACTTCTCTCTCAGTACTTTCCCACTGATTAATTATTTTCAGCTCTGGGTATTTCATAAGGACAATATGTTTTTTTCTCACCAGGAACCTCTCACATATATGGCCTTGCTCAGTACACTCCTTGTATTCATGTAAACCTCTGGCACCCACACAGTCCTCTGGAATTCCAGCAGATCTGCCACTGAAGAACCTCCTTTGGATCCTGACTCCTAGTTCAGTTCTTCCAGACAACTTCACAGTTTCTCCATTAAGTCCTCTCTCTTCCAGTCTAGAAAAGAACAGCCCTATTCATTCTTCTGCACAGATACATACATGGGTGATTAATGTCCTTTTCATGACCCTTTTCCTGTTCTAATAGACCCTTGAACAGTATTTCAGATGTTGAAAAAGCATGGATTTACACAATGGTTCAATGATGTTTACTTTTTTATTCTCTATTATTTTCTTAACAGCTTCTAAGGTTTGATTTGCTTCTTTCGACTTCCCCTAAAATGGTGTTTCCCTGGAATTATCTGTCCTGACCACAGAGTCCTGCACTGGAGCAGCAATAGGCTGCTCAGAGCCCATCATTTCCCACGTCCAACACAAGCATCACTGTGTACTCCCCCACTTTTTATCTGTTGTATCATTTTATATTTTATTTAGAAGTGTATTTTAGCAAGATATCTCACAATACAGCTAGCAGGATTGGATCTGAAATGTCTCTTATGTGATTTCAGAATTTTAATTCTCTTTATACATTCAGTGGTAAGAAAACTAGGGTTGGACAGAGTTTAGGGTAGGGCTTAAAGACTCTTATTTACCTTGATGACATTAACTCATTATCAGACCATAAAGACTGAAGAAAAACTCTCTTATCCCATTATATATTCCTTGTAATAAGCTGTGATATCAGTTGAAGTTTATACGCTTCAAAAAAAAAAAGAGAAATCACTGGAAAACACAAAAAAAATATCTAGACTTAAAAATTGCATCTATTGATTAATAGTTAGGATGATTATAATCTAAACTTGTCAAGGAACATGCAAATACACTCCTCCTACTTTTGCTGTACCAGCAGAGAGGGAAAATAACCTTTGTATTATACTATAATGACAGTACATGGAGTGCCAAGACCGAATAAAATGACTTTGTTTGGTAAGGACAGTGTGAGGGCTGTCAGGATCTTCAGCTGCTCAGAAGGTGGTACCTCAGTCTGTGAAGTGAAACAATACCCTGCTGTCCTTACCCTGAAGCAGAAGTCACTCCTTTTTTCCAACCGTTTTCCTATTTGAATTGTTGGGGTTATATAGCAGCCAATTTACTTGGTTTCAAATAATTGATACTATGCAGGAGATTCGTGATCAAACAGAAAAAAACCCTTACTGAGCAACTCTTCTCCCACCCATTAAAGGCCTTATTCAGCATCCTAAGGAGTGAAAGCCTCAGTTTAATAAAACACTGCCAGTTATCATTTACCAAATATTGACTGGGGGAAAAAACCCAAAACCTCAGGAAGATAACATTGTATGGTAAATACAAGATTTTACCCATCGATAGGGCTTAGCACAAAATGAAAAGGTGATGCTAAACTTTCTTCATGACACTGCAAAAGCCCTCTGAGCAGCCAGCAGTGGTATCTCTATTATGCTGTGAGCTCTAATTTCTAGTCCAGGGATGCTCCAAGCCAACTGATAAAGGACAGGGCCTGCAGCCATGTGAACACAGCAGCTGATCTGAGCACTCAGATATTTCAACTTTCACGCCAAGATATTACCTTCATTATGACCAGAGAGCAGGAAACAAGTTCAGTTCCAAAGCAACAATTTGCATTTCCCTCTCCTGGACAGACTCCCCGAGGAACAATCCTCTTTATTAAAGGAGATAAAGGAGCTGTGATTGTGACACACTAAAATACAGGTTTGGACCTTGCATTTCTTTAGGAAAACAAGGCAAGTATTTGGGTATTTATTTATCTTTGCTGTTACTTGGACATGACTAAAATGTGTCATAGGAACAGCTGGTCTGTCTTTAAAGAAAATCTGAAATCATTAAGTAACACAGAAAAGTGGTTAGAATATATAACTATTAAAAGCAAGGGAATAAGTTCTTAACATCCATAAATAAAATCTACTATGGACTTTATAGACTATTTTTCCACCCGAAAACTTATCAAGATGAAAGAATGGCTTAAGATATTCTTAATTTTTGATGCATCATCATCTCCATGTTATCCAACTGCTGTAAGATTTCTATGGCCCAGTATGAAGGGTGATTGGAATTTCAAATAAGAAGTGAAACAAGGAAATCTTTGCTCAATGCATGTCCTGGATATACATAGACTAGAACAAAATAGCTGAATATTTTGGGCAATCTGTGCACAGAAACTGGAACAGGAATGGTTAAACCTGCTTCATGCTACTGGGCCACAAGTAACTACAAAAGAGTTGTAGCAGCCAGACTGACTGAAATACCTTGTCCTGTAGAGCCTCTCTTCTACACCAGAATATTTGGCTAAATATATTATATATTATAACATGTATCTTCCTGTCATGTATTTAAGGGGTTTTCCATAGATCCTCTCCATGTAAGTGACCAAACTTTTGCTATATTCCTAAAATTTATACCTGAAATTTTGATTTTCTGTGAGCACAGTCTTTATGCAACATGGAAAAGTTTCCAGGTTGTGGATGCATTTACCAAGTTTTTGGTTTTGCTGAAGTAAAACATTGTGCAGAATTTAATTAAAAAAAAAAAATTCAATTTGAGTCCTTAAATTAGGAGTTTCACTTCTGAGAAAGCTTACATTTCTGAGTTGTTTCTTACTGGGCAGAGAGAAAGCAGGAAACCATCTTGATAATTTTGTTTCCCCCCTGGATCTGTAGTTGCTTCTCTGGGATTTCAGAGCCAGAGCTCCTGACAATCCTCCCACATCTGTTTCATCAGCTGATTAAAATGTAGATCTCCGAGGAGGTAACACATTTTTAGGTGCTGGGCGTTCCTCTACCCAGCTCATTATTAAGAGAACAACTTTATGCACCATCAGCAACTTGGCAGAGTAAACATGAAACAGTTCTTTTAAATAGGACTCCACGTTTTGGTTATGAGAGCTCCCATTTAAGGTTTTTAACACCCACTTGAGCATAAAAGTTTGCGTTATCTCTTAAAACCTTTTAGCACAAGAAGGAATTCAGAGGGGAGCCTCGTGTAAAGCGATGAATATTTGGTTTCCTGATTGTGTTGTATGATTTGTGGTGTGTTTTGGATTTCTTTTTTTTTATAAGCCCACAAGCCACCTGACAAGTTTTAACTTATTCTTCCAAAAGTGAGATCCTTGTGCTGATAGGAACAGAATGAGCTGTCACACTCAATTTTATAACCACTCTATTTACATTTCAAGCTGGAAAAAAGTCAAAATCAAAGCATTCTGGTTAAATATGTATTTTGATTTTAATTTCAATTTCACAATTAGAACAACTGCAGTTTAAACCCATGCTCAAACTAGAATACAATAATTAATTGTACCACAGCAAAGCCACCCCTGTCCAATGCTGCTGGCAAAAGCAGCCACTGCCCCGAGCCAGTAACGTACCCAGTGTTGGAAAGGAGCTTTAGGAAGCACAAACATCCATCCTGCAAGATTCTTTCCTTCAGTATTTCCCCCTCATTAACATTTCAGGACTCAGTTGGTACGTGTGGGGTAACACACACCTCCCCATTTTGGGGAGTATTGTTAATGACTCAAAGCCCTTTCTAGTTTTAACCTCTCAATCTGATAACTCTTCTCTCAGCTATATAAATTTTCTCCTGGCTCAGACAACCACATTCAGTTGGGCTGTAAATGACGTTTTAAAACACCCTTTGGTGATCTGGAGGATTATGATATGGTGATGTGGAGGATTACTTGTTTATTAGGAATAGGTTACACTTTGCACCTTCCTCCAAGGTAGGTCTAGACACATACAGTGTATATAAAAGCCACAGAGTAAGAACAAAGTCCATGGAGTAGAGAGAGATTAAAGAGTCTTGGCTTTCACTAATTGCCTTCCCTTTCCTCATTTACAGCAGCTTAACAAACGAGTAGTTTCCCCTCATCCCTGGATTCTGGTGTTCTAAGCCAACAGCACTCTGGAGAGGTTCCCTGTTGTGGAACTCATGATTTATGGAGGTTTACAAGTCTACATGGGCACAATACCAACATTTCGTGCTGTTACTTCAGTCTGAATTAGCTGGTGCTTTTATGTTTATATCAGATTATTTACTGAGGTTTTTTTCCATTTGACAAAGATGCATTTAAACACCACCAGATTGTGTTTTCCTACATTATCTTATTCACACGTAGGTAACACTTTTCAGAGCTTCCCTGCTCTGCTTTCAGCTGCCTGCTTCACACATAACTGTTCTTTTACAGCTACTTTTGTTTGTGCATTATTATATTTGTCAGGAACAGAATTCACTTGCATAATTTCTCAGGTATACACACAGTAAAAAACAAGTTTACTGACACAGAGACATAAAACAAGCCTCTGCCTGATGTACTATTGCTGCATTAGTTCAGTTCTAAAGAATCTGCTTTAACACTCCGTTTCTTTTGTCCTGAAACAATGGAATAACACATCCCCTTCCTACCAATTGCTCAGACAGCAGCAGTTCTGGAGCACTTCGCAGTTCTGTTCTGCCTGGAGCACATTTCAGTGTTCAGGAAGACACATTTTCCGTCTCAATTTATCTGTTACACAGACAATTTATTCACCAAGAGTTAAACTGCTTCTCTGGAGTGAAGAGTTGTGTTAGACCTTTGTTCTGTCCACAGTGCTGAAAGAAGTGACCCTAAGGCAGCTGGAGTTGGCAGCAATGTTTTCACCCCTATTTGGTCACTTCAGTCACTGACCTACACAAATTGATACAAATATCTTGGAATAATCATCAATATCAGGCAAATTCCCCACTTCCTCTTGCTATTAGACCAGTGAACAAGCTTGGATCTTCAATCATAAACAGCTCCAGGCTTTAAGGCAAATTAAGAGAGGCTTAAAAACTTTTAAAGAGGCTGTTTTAAGACTACCCTGTTTGCATAAAATCTTAAAGGCAGCATGAGATATTTGGTAATACCCGTAATGAGAACGGTCCTTACCTGGGAGGCTGTTGAAGGAAATCAACTTGAGACATTTTTACCTCCTTTGCAATGGAAATTGGCCTTTTACTTCCACTGCATTGGTCTCCCATGCTAATTTATATCATCTGAAAAACAAGATTGATTATTTTAAGATAGGAATATTGGAATTTTTTAAAAGTTAAAAACAGAAGGATAAATAAGAGGTGGCAAATTTCTGTCACTAGGTGTTTGTCCTTGGGGATGGTCTGTGCCATACCTGGCTTCCTTCACTTACCAGCTATTCTTATCACATGTTAAAGCTGCTGCTAAACATCTGGCCTAATAATACTAACAACAGTGACCACCACCACCATTTAGCTGTATCAGAAAAGATGTTACCCCATTCCTTGCAGCCCAGCTTCTCTGTCTCTAAGGAAGATTAGCCTCAAAGTGGAAAAGAAAGTATTTTATACCACAGAGCACAGGGTTAGAATAAAGTCAGTGTGGTAGAAAGAGGCAGGTGCTTTGCAGTTGGTGAGAGTGAAGAGAGAGAACTGTGTTCCTCACAAGCTACCAATTCTGTGGTCAGTGCAATTTCCACTATCACTTCCAGAACTCAACTTAGTAATTGCCTCATTATTTTAACTACAACTCAGCTGCCAAACCAACTGATCAGCCAGAAAGACACAGAGGAACCTTCTACCTGTGGCCAAAGTAGAAGATGACCATCAGGAGCCTTTCCTAAATGATCCATCAGTCCCTCATCTCTCCACCTATCAATGCTGTTCCAGAGACGTGGCTGGACTCTGAGTACCCAGTCTGGAGTTTTAGGAGCTGGGAAGAGTTCTGGAAAATCATCAGCTATCAATAATAAGTTTTTCTAATGACAGGAGCAGAAGAAAGAATCTTCTTTAAGCAGGAGGACTAGTCCAAACCAGTCCTGCAGGAAGCGTCACGCACCAAAGATCAAGAAGAATGCTAATGTGCAATCACTGAACAGGATAGGAGCCAAAACTTGATATAAGGCATGTAAGGAATAATGCTACACAATCAGCTCCTCTACACCCACAGCCTCTCTAAATTTATAAACCATCCCTGCCATTGGATGGGATTTAAATGCATTTCCCATCATGGAAGGGTACCATCCAATCTGCTCTAACACAGGACCATATTGGGGCTGAGCAGACCATTCTGTTTGTTAGAAACCCAGCAGAATGTGCTGGTATTTATATCTCAGAAAAGCTGTTCAGTAAACACAGTACAAAGACCTCTGATTTCACTGAATGCATAAACACGTGCAAGGAATTTCATTCTGGGATTTCGGACATGAGAGAGCTCTCTGGCAAATGAGCTTAGCCACCATTCCCCCATCCCAGCGAGTCAGGCACCTGGAAAAACTGTCCTGGCTTCACAGATTAGGATTTCAGAGTTGAAATGACAAACTCTGAATTTGCCTATGACAGATATATCAAGGAAAAAATGCAGTATGGCTCCCTAGGGACAACACTTTGGTGGGGTTTCCCCCCCCCCCCAGTGTCCTGTTTCGAGGGAGAGGATTTTGAAGATGCAAATCTCATCTCTGTCCTTCAACATTTCTGTGTGGCCTTGCATTTGTTGGTGTGTGTTTTATGACTGTGGCATCTCAAGCCTGTAAGAATGCCCGTTATAATTCCATTCATGCTGTAAAATCCTTTGTCAGTCTCGGAAGAAAAGTGAAAGAGAACTACAAAGCACTATGACAGTCTCTGTCATGGACCATCACAAAACCTGCTTTTCCAGCCACCTGGAGAGGTGATAAACCAAGAAACCAACAGAAGAAAAGCATGTCAGGGTCATAACTTCTGACAAGGAAAGGAAAGGAATCTAATCCAGCCTCTCTGAGGCTGAAAAGGAATGAGACAAGCTTTAATTCTTTTCTTAATTCAGTGGCAATGAAAGGACCTTGAGAGGTCCTGTCACACGTGTGCTTGTGCCAAGGCAGGATCAGCTACACATAAATGCATCTTAAAGTTTGTCAATCCCTTTCTAGCAACAGCATAAACTCTGTAGACAATCTATTCCACAGCTTAACTGTTGTCATCAGTTTCCTCAAGTTTATCTTAAATTTCCCTTGCTGCCACTTAAGATCATTATTCCTAGAACTGTTTGTGGCAAACAGAAAGAAAAATGCTATTTTCTCTCAAAAATACTGTAAGACATCAAATTTAATAATCTCAAAGAAATTTCCACTTGAAAAACCCCAAACCAAAACAGACTCTGGAAATACCTCACAGAGCACCAGATAAAGGCCTTGGCAGGCTCTGACTCACTGGGCAAACCAAAAACATGGAGTTAGAATTAGTCAGGGGGTGCAAAAGTGCTCAAAAGAATCCCCAAACCTTGCACTTGCCCTGGAAGGTGTTTGGATTTGCTCAAGAAGTTACAAACTGCCCTTAGGCCAGACAGGGTGTTTGAGAGCTCATTGCAGGGGACAGGTTATCTGCTCACCTGGATGTTCCCTTCCTGTGGGGAGGGACCTACACGGGACTGTTAAACCAGAGATCACCACCTGTGTTACCAAAAGCCAGCAACAGCCCCATCGTGGCATCCAGGCTGTGCTTTGCTCCAACTTCTGCCTTCAAAATGGGAAAGAACACAACATTTCATTTCAGATTTAAGATTCAAAACCTTCATAGAACAACAGAAGAGTTTGGGTTGGAAGGGACCTTAAAACTCATCTCGCTCCACCCCCTCCATGGGCAGGGTTCCACTAGCCCAGGTCACTCCAGGCCCTGTCCAGCCTGGCCTTGGACACTTCCAGGGATGGGGCAGCTTCTCTGCAAAATAAGGGTCAGCAGAGTGTCATAATTGCTTTTATAAATTATTGCAGGAGAAAATTTAGAATTTGTTGCAGAACACTGAGTTCATTGCCTCCAAAGACTGACACAGCAACTCAAACCCACAGCTTCGCTGTAATGGGGACAGTTTATACTCTGTGTAGTGGTTCTAGACAAACAATAAAACATAACGCTGAGAAACTTCAACTTTTTTCCTTAACTTTACAAATGGATTATGTTCTATGTTCTGCACCTTATTTCTCTCACTGAGATCAATTTTGTGTTGTAATTTCTTGAAGTTACCTGGTTCTGGGATTTCTAAAATACAAATGAACTTTGAAAACAAGTCTTGAATTTGAAGTAGCTTTGTCACTACTCACTGGGCCAATAACTGGACAAAATACAATACAGAGGCAAAATGAGTGAGCTGGCTGAAATTACTGTCAAGGTATTTGTACAGGAAAATAGAGAAAAATTACAAAATTAAATAGTATTGGACATAAGTGATCTGGCTAATTTTAATAAAACAAGCATATATAATTTAGTTTCATAGTGCAAATGTTTCTAGTCAGATAACACTAGAACAGCACAGACCAGGCTGTGTAACTTTCTTTACAGGTCAGAAATGGGGGTATTACAGAATTATCTTCCCCAGAGCGTTGGGAAAGATAAGTGACGAGGCAACTTCACAGTGGCTCAGACTCAAAACAGTTTTGGTTTGTAACCCTGGTGTTGTTTTGAGTTGATGGCAACAAACATCAGCCTTGTGCAAGCATTTTACAGGGAGAATTCTGGGTATAAATCAGGAAGAGGGTGCTTTGTAGGGTGGAGTTAAACTTCAAAGGCAGTGAAATAAAGACCAGTCATCACAGCTGTCCTTCTATTGTAATTAAACAGGACACTAATTTCCAAGTGTTATGACATTTAATCAGCTACATAAAAATAATAATAATAGTAATAAGAACGATAAGTATCATCACCAAAGTCATGAGAACGAGCCAGGATCCCAGACAAGTCGTTCCAGAGCATAAAGACTGTCCAAAATATTTCCTTGGAACACCTCCTCACAAATTTCTTTCTTTAAAGAGAAACTTTGCAAAGAATCCCACGGTCCCTACTCATCAAATGGAACAACTATTCTCTGCCATTGCATCGCATCTGTTTATCCCTATAAAGATGGGAAATAATTTTCTCCTTTTAGTCAGGACACACTCATTAAAAATTGTCATTTTACACCATATTACAGAGCAAGCAAAGGCAAATAATTGAATCACTACAACCAATAAATACTATTGCAGCTGCAGAGCCTGAATAAGATTCTTCCCTTTTATTCTCTGATTTTTACACCACTTTCCTTTCCCACCTAAGGAACTGGATTAGATAAATCCATTAGTTCACTTCTGTAGCACAGGAATTCTATAAGCTGTCCTTCAGTAAATGGGTATTTTAAACCCATCCCCCAGAGCTTTTGAGTAAAACTTTAAAACAATAAAAGTGTGACAGAAATGGAAAAAAGAAAAAAAAAAGAAAAAAACCCCCAGCAACCAAACAAAAATCAAACAAAAAACCAAACCAAACAAACCCAACAACAACAAAAAACCCCAAACCCAACCAAAACACCCAAAACGTGCAGGTTTTGAGATATTTGAGGTGAAAAAGAAAGGATGAGTTGATGAACCTCAGCAGTCCCTACTGTGGGTTTTATATCTTTTCCTCGTGCCTTCCCAATTCTTCCAGCACATGTAATAGCTGGTTATTTGAAGCCAATTTCTTTTGTTGTGAGGTTTTGTATGTTTATATTTCAGAGAGCCACTTCCACCCAGCACAAAAAACACCAGTGATATCCTTATTGCTGGTTGGGAAAGGCTGTTCCAGGGAGTTTTTGGAAAAGCCGGGGATCCGTTATGCTCCAGCCGTGTTTCGTAGGGATAAAAACAGTTACAGAGGAGAATCATTAGGAGGAATCATTAGTTTTGAATGCAGAGATGCAACAAAAGCTACTGCCTGAATTCCAGGAGCTACCCTGCCATGGAAAAAATTCCCTCTCAGGATACAGAGAGGAATGCAGTCACGAGGAGCCACAGGAATCTCCCGGCTTGGTCCGTGTCATCGACCAAAAACGCTTCTGCACATTCTTCACACTTGTCCATCCCTCCCTTGGAAGCACCTGCAGCAGGAATTGGGCAGGAGCAGTGCTTGGCAGGAAGGAGGTGCTTTTTTTTTTTTTTTTTAAAAAAAAAAAGGCTTTTAAAAATTATTTTAAAGGACAGCCAATTAACCTCCCTTTCCCATATTCCTGCCAAATAGTGACAGGAAGGAATTTTACTGTGAACTTGGTCTTATCTTCAAGGTCCCTAATTTGGCAAAACAATTACTTCCAACTGCTTCCTAACAATCCCCAATTAATTAATTTTTTTCCTGTATTCTCCTGTGCACGAGAGCCAAGTGGGAGCCCCAGCAGCAGGACCATTTGCACTGGATGGGATTTGCTGTTTCCCACACTTTGCACTGCTGGTATATTTGTTATTTAGAACAAACCCAGATTGTTCCTGGAACTGTGCCTATAGAAACTCCTGCTGTAATGTGTTTATATGATCTATAATTATAGGCAAGCTGCAACCTGTCCACAGCCACTGCAGAACAAGTTGCATTATCAAACACATAAACCAGTCCCTGGATTAACTATTCCATCTGATAAATTCCCTTTCTTCAGCAGCTAATGCCAGAGGAATTAAATGAACATAGGCTGCACTTTGGAGCTTCAGTAGGAAAGAAATATGTAATATCCCAAGCCAGTAAAAGGACATTTAAAACTCCTGAATATTCCCTGATGCAGCAGGGGTGTCAAGGCACTAGGGCTGAAGATTAGGCCAAGATTAGTGAATGTCAGGCATTTGCATTTGAAAATACTTCTGTAAAACCACAAACAAGAGGTAGGAACAACCATGGTCCTCACCTGCCAACAGAGTCACAGCACTCCAGCAGCTGAGCCTTTATATACACAGATATAAATGGTAAAACTTGGTTATAATCCCAGCAAACAACAGATCATTATAGGTTTTAATCTAAGTGCTGTGTCAAGATAAATGATTAGGACAGTCTTAGTACCTGCAGGGAGAAAAATCTTTATAGAAATAACATTTTATTTAAACAGAAGAGTGGAGTGGAAAGGTTTTTCATTCTAATAATGAGAAGGGTTTAGTTATTAAAATTACTTTGATGTACTTTGCACACAGACTTTCATACCATTTCATACCCAATATTTTATATTTTTTTTGACACCAAACATCTAAACAAGTATTTTCTCCATAAAAATTGTAAATACATGCCCGGAATTTTCTGTTCATGCATTCTTTTATTCAAGGCAGCAAGCTGTCAAGAAGAATTCTTAAATCATTGTAATACTTATGAATACTTTTAATCCAATCTATTAAATATCTCTTTCATGTGTGATGTCTGAGACAGATTTATAAAACCTTGCTTCAATACTATCTAATCTTTTGCTTAGGTGCCATTGTATAACCTGTTGCTACACATCCACCATAGGAACTCAGATAAAAGGAGTTCTGATGGGATTTTTGGATTTTCATTCCCATTTACTCTGGAGCTGAGCCAGAACATGAGATATAAAGCCACTGTATCCGAAGTGCAGAGGGACAGGCAGGGCAGGATCTGCTGTTGCAGTTTCCCATTTTATATTTTTTTCTCTTTACAAATCTTATTTTGGATGAAATCCAAAAGCCTGAAAGGTGAATTTTGCAATTATGAACTGGATGTGGTCAAAGGAACACCAGCACAGCTGGTCCCACTGAAATGAGGTGCAGATGGCAGAGATCTTACAAAGAAATCTTACAAAATTTGGTAGAAGAAACTGCACAATCTGCCTTGGCAACTCACCCAGGGCACTCCTGCACATCTGGGGAATCTGCTTCTGCTTTCTCATATCTGACAATTTCCAGTTTGTAACTCCAGCAATATTTTTTTACGTGCAAATTAATTTTTTTTTGTTTAATCTTGCTATACACTTACAATCAAGTGCAAGAAATAATTATCCAGTATTTTCACACAGAGTTCCCAGAGGGTTTTGTGTTTTCTATTACATCATGAGGTTATTACAGATTATACAAGAAGTGAATGAACACTGGTATCTTGTGCTGGCTGATAAAGGGGAAGGAGGAGGAAGTAAATGAAAAGTTCCTTCCTGGAGTCACTGTGATTCTAAGGGCATTACAGACACGTTTGACATTTAATTTTCCACAGAGAAATTCCAGAAGAATTGTGAAGTAGTACCTCAATTCTGAGCTTCTACAGCTCCAGCTCTTCCTTCCAGACTCTGCGGATACAGAAAGCTACACAGGAAAATAGCTCCATCATGCACCTCATTTTTTAAAATGAAAAATTTCTGGTGTTACTTTGAAGGAAGTCTGCCTTGTATTTTAATATTAATGTCATTTGCACTAATATAGGAAGTATAATGTGTGTCATTTCACTAGAGAATGTTACTTAATTATAAATACACCCAATTATCTCTTAATAGCATGGATTTCTGTTTATGAACATGGCTAATGCTGTACATTTAATACATCCAGATTTATTCTAAACATTAATAACACCTCAATATGTAAAGTATTACCAGCCAGTCCCACACAAACCCCCACTGTTTGAGTGTGCCAGCTGGTCAGTGTGACAGATCCATCATTAGAATGGTAACACAGCAAAGATTCTCAGCTGATAGGAAAATGTGTTTGTAGGGGATCAGGGGATTTTTTTT
This sequence comes from Pachyramphus minor, assembly GCA_013397135.1. Lineage (NCBI taxonomy): Eukaryota > Metazoa > Chordata > Aves > Passeriformes > Tyrannidae > Pachyramphus > Pachyramphus minor. The sequence goes on along the minus strand of VYXB01001579.1, from coordinate 165,823 downwards.
CTCTCGAGTTCTGTTATAACTCCAGTTTATTCAAGGTAAAACCTTTCTATCTCCTGCCTGCACTGTGTTATGAAGTGCAGAATTCCAAGTGCCAGTGGTAAACTATCCCTTCTCACGTAACAGGCTCCAGGCAAAGCTGATCCAGCTCATCACAGCGGCTTCAGCTGGGGGACTTTTGATGTCCCTCTTCTATGATGTGTAAATCTGTAAATATAAATGTATGGGTGTGTAAATACGAATTTATAAAATGGCTTAGGCAAATTGTTTTCTGCAATACTCCTTTCTCCACATCACAACCTCCTGCAGCGTGATCTTCTCACCACTGTCTTCTGAGTGCTCTCAAATCTGAGGGGGCACGCTGTGACCTCAGGGACATGGCAGTAAATACTGAGTAACTGCCCTGGAGTTCATGGAATTACTCCCCTCAGAAAAATTTAAGTGAAGAATTTTTCCCATTCTTTTCCCATTTCTTCCCATTCCCTCCCCAATCCAGTGAAGACAGGGAACCCTTTCTGAGTAGATTTTATGCCACAGCTAAAAATATCTTGTTCTCCTGGTACACCCAGAGTAACTAACACTACATTCCAGTTGATATATAAACTACAGGAACAACAAACAACCTAAAAGCCCACCTCCCACGTTCCTGCACCCCAGCAGTGCCAAAGCTATCCTGACTTCTTGGAATAATTGTGCTCAGAGGGTTCCCATTCACAGGGACAGTGAAGGCTGCCCTTTGAGAAGGCACATTTAGATAGAAGGGCATTGAAGATAATTCTGCTTATGAAGAAGGCTGTTGGTTTGAGTCAACCAATTTTATAATTATGTGTTACTCTTCAGGTGGAATTTTGGATGTTATTTTCTTTGATATCTTTATGACTCATGCTTCAGTTGAGCAAAGCAAGCTTCAATTTGCTAATGCAAGTGTGTACAAATTTGAAACTGGTTAGGTTGGGTGTGTCTGCCTATAGAAACACACATTTTCTTCTCGTTTTCAATGAGTGTTACTGGTGCAAAATTATCTGGCTACATCTTAGCTGAATTTAAGTATTTCATAGTTTGAATACCAGTCTTTGAAATTGAATTCAACTGGGTAATTGCTGAGGTTCAGAAAAGGAAAACTGCACTAATTATGGAAAAAAAAAAACAACAGTGGGTGAGTAAGAAGTCGTTTACCTTGGTCAGGTCACAGAGGTTATACAACCCGTTGGCATCACTTCACATCTGTTGGATATGCAGGCCCACTTTCCTCACACAGCCTATGGAAAGCAGGGGACAAATTAAATGTTTTTCATTTGAGAGAATGAAGAAATTATTCTTTTTGTTTTCCTTCAGGCTGTAGCTCCTCGTTTGCAAAGCTTGGAGAGAACCTGCTCCCTCTTTACCATTCTGCAAAGACAGAGGGGAACACAGCCCACAGCTCATTGCTGTTGTGATGTGGAAGGTTTCCAGCATCATTTGCAGGCATTCATAGTCCATTTTATGTACATGTTATACTACAAGTTACACAAACTCATAAAAAAATACAGTTTGCATTTAAATGTAGGTAACTCTCCCCAGTGCATTTCCTGGTACTATAGAAGTCCTAATTTATCATTCACTTGCAGCATATTGTATGAGAAAAACAAGGCTTACAAACCAATATTTCAATGTACTAATTCACTGCTTTGCAATATAGTTTGTTTATTATTTGTAAATGTATAAATATGTGGAAATTAATTGCAACATTTGCTTTCTCAAAATAAATATGTTTTTCCATCTACCAATCCAAATGTTTCCAAAGAACTGATTAATATCATCTCTAAAACTGTGATTATGTCAATAAACATAAAGCAAGATATTGGACTAAGTATGACTCCAACTGTGAGTGATTTATAGTGATAAAAATACACAGATGCCATCTGTACCAACAGAAGAACACTCATCACAAATTTGTCTTATGGTAACACTTCCCTCTCATTTATACTGAAACGAGCACTATTCCTTTTCAAATGGTACTGACAGTAAAATATGGCCACTTTTCACATGAATAACCTACAAAAGGGAGAAATACACTGAAAACCATGAATTAAACTACTTATTTGACTCGCTCCAGGCCTCCAGGATGGATCATTGAATGCTCCCCAAACATTAAGCTCAGACTAGCTAAGCTGACTCAGTATCTCTTCCAAACTAAGAGGTTTTTTGGGTATAACACCCCCTATCTCTTACAGAGCAAATCAAAACACAAAAATACCTCAACCAAAATGGCCAAAGCTTCAGGATCAGAACCCAGCCTAAGTCATTAGTCAGACTTCATCAGCTTGTCTGATGCTTGGCAGCATCTTTGCCAGTTCAGCATTAAGCAACAGGGCCATGGGGTATGGACCAGGGAAAGCAGGGCAGGCAGTGAGCACACAGTGATAAATATCAGTCAACTTCAAATGCTGACAGCGAGATCAAAAGAAAAGGAGGATTTAAATAAAATCTGCACACGGAGAGCTTTCATTAGCAGCAGTTGCAGAAACAAAGACGTGATACTCGAAGCATTATTAATTTCTAACCGTGCACCAGATACTGAGAGCTTGAGCCTGCTGAGGGGTTACCATCATCATCATCATTTATTCCCAAGTGCAATAACCCCATGGCAAGTGCAGGATGCAGAGGGGGGTCACCCCTGAGGATGCACAGCCCCAGCTGTGCTGCCTCTGCCTCACCTCCCAGCTCTGCCCCGACTGTCCCTGGATGTGCCGGGGAAGGCAAACAACACACTCCCACAGCCCTTCAAAAATATTATTTTACTAGTAATGGCCTTAAAGTACCCCTGCCTTGGGTTCAAAATATGGCAAGAACGTAAAGTAAAGCTGTGTTTGTTTCTGATTTTTGTTCTGCCACTGTGCTTCCACCCCCACTTCTGTCAGTGCTCCAGCCCTGCAAAATTTCCTTTGTATCAGAAAGCTGACAGATTTAGCTCCTGAACACTTCAAGCTAGTTTTCCTGTTGAAATTTAGGAAAACAGAACAGCTGTCATTCAAACATACTTTACAAGTAGCAAGCCTGTTCACTTTCAAGCGTTTATTCCCCCAAAATCAACACTTAAATGACATGTCCTACTGACATGGCATAAAAACCACATTCTGAGCTGACAGACATGTGGAACAAACATGTGCCAGAGCCTGGGGTTCCAGAGTTCTCACACATCTGATCTCAGGGACATGTTTCATGTCTCTTTCTTTACTGTTTTAAACTGTGCAGAGTTTTTTGGCCCAGTGATCACTCTTAGTCAGGTTATGAATTTACCTTCTTGGAGGGAGACTTCAGGATAATCCCACCTGAAGCAATTCACTGCACAGGCACAGCCACAGGAATGGAGGAACAGCAACTTGCCTCAAGCTGAATGGCTGAATCTGCTTATTCCATGCAGATTTTAGGATTCTGGTGTCCCTCAGGACCTTTCTAGGATGCTACACTCAAATCCAAGACCTTTTTTCTCCTTAACCAAACTGTGAGATCAGGAAGCCTCCTCTTACCAGCTGGGCAGGGAGGATTTGTTCATGAGCTCACTTGTTCATAATTTGACATCACTGTGAAGTCCTCACTAAATCTTCTGAAATGAAGTGCCACACAAAATCCCATTTGTAAGGACACAGTTAAAACTCAGTTCTTAGTAACTTTTCCTGTAAGAAATAAAACATTTTTTAGATTCCACAGAAGTATCACAGAAATCAAAAATAAATTTACTGTACTACACACTAGACAACCCCCAGCAGTTTAGTTTCCATCATTCAAGCCTTGCTAAATTCTAGAGGGTGGGTTTGGAATTCCAACTTTGATGCTGCTCTGTTCATTAGCAGATTTTTCATACCAGACAAATTCCACTTATGTGCCAGCAAGACATGCAAAAGTGGCTGATCTGAAATTATTTTCCCTAATGACATTTTCTTTCTGGATGCAAATAAAAATTGTGTGTAAAGGTGCATCTGTACAATGCAATTACATGGCTTGATGCGAGTAGACACAATAACTACAATCCTAAATTAAATAACTGCTCATGAAAATTCTATGAAAATACAGTCCTGGTCTTTAATATTCCGTGTTCACCTGTCAGCAACCAGCATTGTGGACATTCCTCTGATGGTTTTTAAGTCAAAATAGTGCAATATTCGCATGCTAAAGCAGAAAGAATTCACTCTTAGCATGACTGACTGTGAGTTTTTACTAATGTTAATGGTAAAAACCACCCAGCAAGCACTAGGCACTTCTCTATGTGTGCCTATGTGTATGTCCTATTGATTAAGTAAAAGTTGCATATTTTTTATGCTGTCCATGCTGCAAAATACTTTAATCTAAGCTATTTTCTCTTGGGAAAAGCAACAGAAGATTGTTTCAGGTATCTGCACTTATCAATACACCCATCCTGAAAACAATAGAGTAGGAATAAATTAAAAATGTGACAAAGACTGGGAAAAAATGCCAATTTTGCATTATTTGTTACAAATCTACAGAGATAAACTGTATCTCTGTACCAACAGTTTTGATACTGTCATACCCCCAGACTAACAGGAGGACATGTCCTAAACATCTCTGTGTTCAGGGTCAGGCTGGACAGGGCTCTGAGCACCCTGGACTAGTGGAAGGTGTCCCTGCCTATGGCAGAGGGTGGAACAAGATGATCTTTAGGGTCCCTTCCAACCCAAACCAGCCTGGGATTCTGTGATTCCATACAGGGAAGAACAGACACATTAAAATAAATGTCCCACTACAGTTTGCATATAAAACAACTCATCGGGTGAGGAACAACCAAGGTTAACAAAGAGTTTGTTTCTGTCTTCTGATAAAGCAAACCAAAGGGTAACAATTTGCTAATCTATACAACCCCACATTAAAACCGATTGTGGGTGTGTAATTCCGTGCTGTTGTCAGAGGTTTCACTGCTGTGCCCGTTTCACTTCCCCTCATACCACTCACTCCCCAGCTCCCCCAGCCCTCGCCTTCCATCCACCAACAGCCACTCCTCGTGCTTCTCTTTCAAATCTGACAATCCCCACTTAATTGAAAGAAAAATCCCAAATCAAAGGCACAGCACAGGAGCGATTGTGCCATATGGCTGCCCAGCTGGGACCGCGTGTGTGACCGGCGTGGCAGCGGCGCCAGGGACAGGGACAAACATCCCGGTCCAAGAGCCCCTCGGCAGGGACAGGTGCCGCGGGACCGGAGCCAAGAGCCCGGGCTCCAAACATCCCATGGCTCAGCAACACCACAGGAAAACAGCAGGCATTGTTCCCCCGTTTTACAAATGAGGGCACTGGGAGGTTGGGCGAGAAGCCTTTTGGAAGGAGCCGGGAAGGGATCCGTATGTCTGGAGTGACAAAACCCATTTCCATCCCCTGACAGAACAAACCTCATCCAGCTGGGGCTGTGCGGGCGCTTCCACTGCAGCCACCAGCTCCGTGTCAATGTTTGGCTCATCACAAACTGTGGCAGGTTTTTTGGGAGCGTTTGGCTCGGGGGGACTTGCCTCTGTCCGCGTGTTTTTGTTGGAATTGAGGCCACACACCTTTCAACAATGTGATGCTGTTTCCCCCGTGGTTCAATAGAAGCAAAGCTGTTAGGAAATGTGGCAAGGGGAGGGGAAGAGGAACGTGGGTCTGAATATGGTGATAAGTGGGTGATAAAAGAATATATAAAAATATATTAGATTGAGGGTCCTCCTGTATGGGAAATACACGGAGCAAATGGCCCCAAAGGCACAGAGGGCAGGGACAGGTGAGAGAGGAGACCTGAGCCCTGAAACAAGGAGTGCCCAAAAGAGGAAATCACGTGCAGATGAATGCAGGGAGGCTGTAAGAGAAAACAGAGTGTGGGCAGGATAGGGGGAAAGGAATGCACTGGATTCCTGGAAAAATGGAAGAATGAGGAAGCAGAAAAGGACGGTGATAAGAAGGGGAAGAAATTGCAGCTCAGCACATCCTGATTTGTATGAGTGCACAGAAACCAGCCCTAAGAAACTGCAAGGAGGCCAAAACTTGGAATCGTGTCTAAAAAATTAATTTGACCTTCAAAAGTAAATTTAAAAATAATCACAATGACCACGTTTTTCTAGACACTCAAAATCCATAAAACACGCCAAAATTACTTTCATTAAAATATAGGCTTTAGAGTCAGCTCTGGTGGGATTATTTGAATTTACAGAACCAGAATCATCTGCCTTTGAATGTTATAAAACCTTCCAAGTGCCTAAATGGACACACTCACATTCAGTCCCGGAGGATATGCCGAGTCTCTTGGACGTTTAAAACACTATTTCACCTTCTGTTTTAGACACAAGCGTTTAAAGTGCTGTAAGAGCTGTTGGAGGCACAGATCGTTCAAATCATGGGGACAACCTGATTTTCAGGAGTGACGTCAGAGTCGCCGCTGGTAGGAAAGTGAGAGAACAGCTCTCTCTGCTGGTGCTTTCCTGAAAAAATACTGCTGGAGCAGGTCTGGACCAAAGCTGGAAAATAGGAACGGCACCCGGGATAATACACTACATTCCAAGCTCCAAGAATTAAGCTCCAGAACTATCCCAATTAATCAAATGGGGGCATCAGAGAACTGCCACATTGCACAAGAACTCGTCTTTATGGTACAGGAGCAAATCCTTAAGGAAAAAGTATAAGGAACCAGTCAGACTGTGGCGTTTTCTCATACTAAAAGCTCCACCTTTGGTGAACAAGTACTGCCTTTTACTTCTTCTAAAGCACCACGCTGCCAATTAACTGCTTTTTATGTGAAACACTGAATAATCATCCTGCATTTACTTTCAATCATTTCTCCATATACCAACCATTATATCCAACCCCCCCTTCTAAGTCCATGGGAAATTTGCCCATGGGTTCAGCTGGATCAGAAATTCACCACCAAAGCTAATTTAAAATTAATTCTCAATAAAACATCCACACATTTTGGATGTCTTTTCCAAATTAAATTTGAGATCAATTTGAATTTTACTTTCCTTGTCTGTACCTGTGCTTTGCCTGCCATGCAAGTCAGGCCTGGCTGTAAAAGCCATGTAAATGTCTAGAAGTAACTTTATTTTTTGCATTTATCTTGGAATCACAATCTTGGGCATGAGCTTAGATAAGTGCAGGCTTTCTATTTTGGAGAGCACATGCTACCTCGTTGTCTGTCAGAAACCAGCCTTGGAAATGTGTAAGTGCTACATTTGCAGGGTTCTACTTTTTTTTAAGATGAGATTTTTATTCAATATTCCCAGAGGCAACTCTCACTTTGTTCAGCTGCAGTTATCCTGCAACCAGTGGGTTACAAAAGGACAGAGTCTGGCCAAATGCAGGCATGGTATTAAAATGCACGGGCAAGCAGGCTGGCTTTGCTGTGCTAAGCATTCCCCAAAGAATTTTAAAAACCCAGCAAAAAGAAATAGGATTTGTGCTGTACCTTCAGGGGTAGCAGATGACTCATTTAAAGAAACACCATCAGCAGTGATAGAGGCAGCTCTTGTCATGATTTTCTGCTCCAAATAAGCAAAACTCCATCTCTGGAAGACTGGAAGGATTCCTGCTTTATGGTTTTGGGTTTTTTTTAAAAAAAAAAAAAAAAGTGAATGAGAACAGAAGTTCAGCAATTAAACTTTAAGTCAATTCTGCAGCAGTGGCAAAACAGAGTGAGAATATTTTATGATTGAGGTGTGGTCCAGGAGAAGTTAAAAGCTAATCTTGTTAGTCATTTCCAACATCCTTTATGTGTGGCCCAACTACTTTTTAGTGTGATATTATAAATTTCTTGATTTTAAGAACTGTGCCAAGGATTTCTCTTTACTCCTAAGCTTTTCCAAGGAGATGGAGGGTACACTTGTACAATGAACTTACTACTTGTGACCAACACCAAAAAAACACTTAAAAACTAATCCAGGGAAATTCAAAGACAGGCAACATCTCTGCTGTTGTTTTTTTCTGAGACAGAATCCATAATCTCTTCTCCCACACTGCCCTCTCAGTAGACAAGATGAGAAAGCACAAAAAATACTGTATCACATTATTTAGAATACTAAAAGCCATGATAAACTTTGGCAATTAAATGATTCATAAACAGATATCCATTATAGATGCTCAGGAAGTTTCTCTACTTTAACTGCTTCCCTTACACAGCCTGGTCAAAACTTACCTTTTTGATGGCACTTCAAAGAAAAGGAAAAATTAGGGAAAAGAAGAAAAATAGGGCTTCATTCCCAAGCTTTTGATTTCCTTGTTATAATCGAGATTTAAAAAGCTGACCTCAGTAAATATGACTATAAACCAAATAAACTCACTTTAATAAACCCCTGATCTGAGCACATGATCAAATGTGGAATAATTACATCAAATGAAATTATGAAGTCACTGATTCCAGTTTTCTAGAGGGTTTTCATGCTTATATGAGCTAAATATATTGCTTAATACATTTTCTTTTCATGTAAAACCATGGCAATATTTTTCACGACATTTACATGCAAGCATTCATAATAAAGTATTATTTTGTAATGTTATACATAGAATACAAGGAACAAAAATAGTGCAATTTTGTGCACCTATTTCTATGTAAAGGACAGAATATTTATGGGATTTATTAAGGCTGCAATTATCAAAAACTCAAGGCAAGTTACATTTTCAACTGTCATTAATTTGTGGAATGTGAGCTCACATTGCCTACAGGTAGCACACAGGGAAATGTTGATTTTGTAAATCCATAAAGAGAATTTGGAGTTATTTCTAAATGCCACCTTTATGCAAAATTTGCATTTCTGCAAATAAACCTGTTTTTTCTGTCATATTACAATAAAATCAAGACACACATTGTGACCAAGACTTTCAGAGCAATTAGGCACACAATTACATGTGCAGGAGGCATGCACAATTGTGCAGCTAATTTGTGCATGAAATGACTTTGATTGCACATCCTAATTGGATAAATGTGTGTGCAAATGCCAGCAGTGGTTTGTGCCTGCAATTATCCAATGCACATCCATAGTCATGGCAACTGCCTGCAGAAATGAGGAGCAGCCTTGCATCCCTAACTGGGCTGGGGATTGAATCAGGAATCCTTTGGATTTGCTTCTACCAGGTCACTTGGACATGATATTTTGGGAGATTTCATAGTTATTTCCTATCCAGATGAGCCAAAGGGATGGATGCTGGCATTGCCAAGGAATCTCACCATCCAGTGAACAAGAAGAGGAAAAGCTGGAAGTTCTTGTCAGGAGTTTTAGAATACTAAAAGCCATGATAAACTTTAGCAATTAAATGATTCATAAACAGATATCCATTATAGATGCTCAGGAAGTTTCTCTACTTTAGTTGCTGCCTTTACACAGCCTGGTCAAAACTTACCTTTTTGATGGCACTTCAAAGAAAAGGAGAAATTAGGGAAAAGAAATAAAATAGGGCTTCATTCTTAAGCTTTTGATTTCTTGAGTCAGCCTTCAAATGCTTTTGGGAGTAACATTATTTCTGAGCCAAGACAGAAGTGACCTTCATAACTTGTAGGGCCTCACTTGAGCAGGAGCATCTTCATTTTCTGTTTTCTTAAATGTTTCTCTCTCCCAGTGGTCAGTGGCCACAGCAGCAACACTGGGCTGACAGTTCCAAAGAAGGCTGAGCACCTCTGTCGTGATGGTTAGACCTGAGTTACAACCACCATCCTGAACAATGACTTAGTTTTCCCTCCCACACACCATTTTACCTCAATATTTTTTCCCTGAAGTTGAAAACTCTTCATTTGGTGTGTTGTGCAGTGCTAAATCTGTGGACTGAGCCCCCCTCTGACACCCAAGACACCTAAATCTCGTGTGATTTTGGGCAGGTCACAACCTCCTCGTGGAGTTTTCTTTCCCCCAAGTGGGGATATGAGCCCTGTTTATGAGGATTAGGAATGTGCATCACCCCACAATGTGTGCCAACAGCAGCATTACAAAAACACCATCAAACTAACAAGTGATGCTGCAGATTAAGCCCCATAACGCTGAATTATAGATGGAGAGGAGGTATTTAGATTGTATTTGGATTTTGACAGCTTTTATATCACAATAAAGATAGAGGGATAGCAGCTTGGAAACTTGTTGATATGCATGGAAGTCCAGAAGCTCCTGTTCTTCCACTGCAGTGCATCTGTCATGGCTATTCTCTTCCAAGACATAGAAAAATGATTCAGCAGAAATTGAAGTTCCTCATTTCTATGCTGCAAGGGCTCATATTCATTTCCAGGGCAGTTCAGAGCCTCAGAAGGATAGTTATTGTTAACATGCACCATTGCTGGCCCCCGAGATGCCCAGTGAGGACACTCCATCACGGAAATCACAGTTGTCCTGCTGGCTGTAAGTGATGTCCTGCTGTCCCCACAGCCCATTACAGTGCCCCGGGAAGATGTGTCCCCTGTCACGCCGGGAACTCGGGATTTCAGCTGTTCCCCACCCTCGGGTGTAACGCGGCTCTCTTCTCTCTGCAGATGGCAGTGTTCTCTATGCACAGCGGAGGAGGAGGACTCTGAACCGGTCTGTTACATCTCTGCCTCTTAAAGTGTTCAAAATTCCTACTCCTTTACTCAAAAATTCAATTATTTATAACTACGATCCAGTTCTGGCAGAAACAGGAAAGAAAAATTCAATTCTCCAAAACAATTCACAAGAAACTTGTGGCTTGGTTGGTTTTGGTTTTTCTTTAACAGATAAATTTTTAATGTTCCCCCCCCCGGAAATAATGTGAAACAATAGATGACAGATTTTGTGACTATTTACAACTAGAGCTGCAGTCACTGGGTTTTTTGAATTCTGAACTTTGAAGTGCTTGTGCAGAAAAGGCAAACTAAGCACCTTGAGCTTTATAGTATTATGTTTTCATTCAAAAAGATCAAGAGTGATCAATTTGTAAGGAAAATGGCATAACTATGACCCTGGCCAACTGCAATCCCTTCCCCCTGTTGTTTCCCATTCAGAGAACTTTGTATTTCTCTCTGAGTTTCAGCCCTGATGATGTAAATGCACATTTTTCTTACATTGCAATTTCAGCAGAGATTCTGTAGGTGATCTCAGTGAAAAAACAGAAAGTAGAGGAGAGGGCTGTGTTTCAGTTTAGCTTCACTTCAGTGACGCCTGGTTCTCATTTAACACAAAATCTCTCTCAGTGCTGCTCAATTTCTTTTATGTCCCTCAGCTCTTCCCCAGTCTAAGTAAAAACAGTTTTGTGGGTTGTTGTAAAAAATCACCCCAGCAAATAGTTTGGGCACTTTCCCTTCAGCCCCTCCAGTTTGTCCCGAGACCCCACTGTTCGGGGACTCCGTTCTTTTTACTCTGCAGTAAATTAACCAGCGAATTAAAACACACATCTGTCATCACGGTGATAATATCCAAAAATGACCATGTACTTTTAAAACTTTTTTAACTTAAACACAGAAATTCACTTTAAATGAGCTGTTCTGATTTCCAGATCATAGTCAGAGAATTTCAGCCTTAAATCCCCGCAATTTGTTGCCTGTCTTGTCTGGGCTCACCTGCTTTACAGTAAGGCAAAATTCAGATTTTGAGGACTTTTTGAGAAAGAAAAGCCATCACTGGCTGCTTGTTCCACAGTTGTCAGTTATAAGATTACTTTGCTTGAGGTTCTAGTCCTTTCTATGTTGTGTTAAAGGGGCTTTAGCAAACAAACCTTGATCCAATGAAGTGATTTGAACACTGAGTTATCCTATTAAGTTCTTTTGTAGATGTACAGGTGTTTCTCCAGCCTAACTCCTACTTGAAGCTCTTCTCTACACCCCCTAATTCTAGTTTAAACACTAGAATTGACAACAACACACTGCAGAACCAAAACTGAAAGCCCCCTGGCCCCAGCAGGGCACAAGGCTATCTTTGTATTATTGTTTAATTTCTCCTGCATTACACAGCATTTGCTGGGAGGTTCTAAGAGTCATTTACACCCACTATTATTTTTGGAGCCCTTCTAGAGTCCCTCCCTGCCTGCCCTGCTGCAGTGAGACCCCAGTTTTCCTGCCCAGGAACACATTTGGCTGCAGCACATTTCCAGGGAATGGCCAGTGCTGCCCATTCCCCCTCTATTACTGTGCACAAGGGCCCTGCCCCTGTCAGTGCTCATTGGGCCATAATCACTTGTCAGTGGCAAATGTTCTCTGTGGTAATGCAATATTTATGTTACATTATTGATAAGAATAGGGAAGACATTACACTTTTCCACCCCGACAGAAATGCTGCCTTTCAAAGTGCCTTTGCCACTGTTGGCTCCTGTGTGAGGGCTCAGAGCTGATCCAAACCCATTTTAAACATGTTCTGCTCATAATCCTCTGATCATTTGTTGTGTTAGAGCACAACTAGCACCTAAAATATATATTGCATCTGTGAAAAAACCATTCTAAACATTAATTTTGAGGAGTGATATGAAATCCATCTAGTGATCTGTCATCCATAATACAATGCTGACTGCCAAAAGGACTGGAATTCCCTGCAAACCTTTCCTGTTCTTTGCTTGGGGTTACTGAAGTTAACCAGCCTATCAGTAATTCTCACAAACCCTGCTTTCAAATAAAAACTGGGAACTGAGTCTGGTCAAAAAAGAGCAAGTAAGCGCTTGGGAAATACGTAATTTATGATGATGGGACTCAGAAAAAATGGAAACATAATTACTAATATTTATTTGTACTGAGTCTATTCAATTTTGAAGAAGGTGGAAAAATGACTGGATCCCACTAAAACTAAATTCCATGGGCTGAGCTCAGGTTTGAATAGCAGCTAAGAAGCTAAGGGTGGAACAAAATATTGTTAGAAATATTGCAGACAAGACACGATGTGAAATTAGACAAGAACAACTTGCTAAAAGTTAGAGTAAGATTTGAAAGCATTTTAAAAATGGAACAAGCTTTTTCCTAAAAAGTCCCACATATTTCAAGGAAAGTTCACAGGAAACAAAGTCATTGAGCTTGTGCTGAAACCAGAACTGTATAAAGACAAAATGGGTCCTAGAAGTGAATTATAAATTGAACTACTACAGCACTTGTATATACTATTCAAATGAATATTAATGAATTAAAAAAAAAAATAATTCTTAATTTTATTTAAGATGTACCTTTCTTCTTTTGACCAACTTTAACATTAATCCTGCCACACTGCCACTGAAATGGCCATGTGTGATGGAACAAACTGGTGCCCAGACTGAGACAGTATTTTCAGCCAGATAAAAGTCAGTAATGCCTTTAAAAATCCGAATATATTCTGGGTTTTTTTTCCTGAAACATCCAAGTGTTCCTTTTCATTATGTGAGTACTTACAAAATTGCTGCTGAAAAGCAGAGCTCCCCCAACCCTGCCCAGCTGACACGAGGCATCCGTGTGTTTTCTCCCTGCCTTTGATGAGCAGGGAGCAGCGAGCGCAGCCATCTGGTCAGGGAGGCAGAATTGTGTAAAAATGAGATATGCGTGTGTAAATAAAAGATTGATGAATGAAGCCCTGAAAGCTGAGATGAAAGTGAAGCAGAACAGACAGGTAAATCATTCTGATACTTATGTTAGTGCTGAAATTATGTTCCTCTACTTTCTTTTTTTTTTTTCCCTGCTGACAGCAGTGCAGGTGACAAAAAATACTTTCAATTTGGCTGCTGACACAAGTGCTGGAGGTGAGCAAACTGTTTGAGTTCTATTGCTGAGGAAGCAGCTCTAGTCAGGGGAAGTTTTGTTGCTTCATTTTTAATTACTTGGTTCTTTACTTATGAAGCTCCAACACTACTCCAGAGCAGCCTAGGCTGGTTTGCCAAAATTGGAGTAGAGTTTAGAAAGAAATAGCAGTTCGAAACCTCCTCACTTTAACTCAGACACAAAGGATTAAATATATCTTCTGAGGTTTTCAGCAGTATTTTAAAGCTAGACTCCTTCCCCCACACGTCTCTGCATTTTCTGGTGTGAAAGGACATTTAAATAAAACACTAATTTTAGCCAAAATAAAATTGAAATAAAACCCAAGAAACTCTTTACGGGCAAGCTTCACCTTGAAGTTCATTAGACTGGAAATATAATTAAGGTCTGGTTTTTTCATACGAAAACTAAATTATGTAATGTCTAATGAACAGCTAGTTTAGAACCTCAGGAACCCTACTCCATGAAACTTCTATTTCAGGAGGAGATACACTGACTCTAAAAGACACTTCATCGTCTAACTCAGTGTTTCCCAATCTTCCTTTCACTACAGGTACTCTGTGGTATTTTAGCAATGAAAAAAAAGGGTAGTGATATGCAAAAAAAAAAACCACTGCAGCTCATTTTCCACATAAATAATCATGGCCTGGTATTACAAGAAGCTCACTGAGTACCTCTAGAACTGCAGCACTGTAAGGAGAAAGAAATGCTAACTCCTCTAACACCCAAAATACCTGAAATACCCAATGCTTATTCATTGCTGCATTGGGCATTATATGAATCTAAAGCCAGCGGCAGCCTCAGCTCACAGCCTGAGTTCACTAACATGCACAACTTCCATGAAACACCCATTTTGTACATCAGGATCAATTTCTTAATTTATTAAGTATCTTATACAGTGCTTGATATTTACTGTAAATTATATAACCACGCAAATTCATGTGTTTGAGAAATTTGGCCTTTTTAACCGACATTTTCATATTCTGTGGCTGTTGGTTCTCTTAGAACTTAGGATAAATGGTATTTTTAAAAGAAAGACCTAAATCAAATCTGTACCACCTACAGCTTCAAAGATATAGAGTCTGAAAATGAAGGTGTTTGGGACTTCAGAGCTGCAAAGTGACAGAATTCAGTCCTTGTGGCTCAAAAAACACAGTTAGATCCACCCTTAGATGTAAAAGGTTTCCCCCACTGACTGTCTGCAGCAGCACATCTGCAGCTCAGCAGCTCTGAGTCAATTAGAGGAGTGAGAATACACACAATATTTATCACTTTGTTTTAGGGGTAATTTCAAAGGCAGATACAGGCATTTGACACCAGTCTCTTCTCAGGCATCTAATTCTAAACCAGAACTTCGGGAAAAAAATCTTGTCCTTTATGTTTTTTACATATTAGGAAGGAAGAAAAGACCTCTTAATGGGGCTGCTCACTCCAGGCCTTAGCACTGGGGAGAACTGGGGGGATCAGTTGTAATCACTATTTTTATTTTGAATTGTTGGGAAGGAGACAACAAAAAGAACCCCCCCCTGGAAGTTTATTAATGACCTGATGCCACAGGATGGTGACGAGCAGCTGTCACTGTACCACTTATGACAGATTCCACAGTGCTGGGGATGGATCCAGCAATGCAGGGAATGCAGGATCACCAGAGAAAAATGACATCCACCACAGCAAACATAAATCTGCCACACTCTGAGAACAACCTGTGTCCTCATGAGGAATTGGTGAAGTTTTTAAGTACTCTGTGCTGAAGAGTTCATTCACATCTATGACAGGGAACGAAATACCATCACTACAAATACAGTTGGATATATTTAAACAAACTAAAATATCAAACCCTTTTTACACTTGAAAACAGACATTCCAGCTTCCATCTAGTCATTAACATCCGTGCTAATGGAAAGCTCTTGAATAAAACACACAGCCCTCTTGACAGAGAAATGCTGGGGCTTCACCAAACAAAATACTACAGAAATCAAAGGTAGAGGGTAACTTCTCTCTAATTTGAGCCAGAAGGATTAAATGGGAACAGTGCTTTAAACTGGGCTCTACCATTTGGCCCATAGGGAAATCAATTAACTTCTTCAAATTGGTTTTGCAGTTATAAAACAGAGATAGAATCATTCATCATAACAAAACAAAAATCAGAAGAGTGTGGCAAAGAAGCATAATTACCATGAATCCCATGGAAAGAAATGGGGATAGTTTCCTGACCTTCCTGAAACAAAAATCAAAAGTTTTATTTCCTTTGAGAAAAGGCAAAATTAGGCAGTGATAGTGTGCAAGTCACCTGGCACTTTCTTTAACATAACAACATGAAGTTTACTGGACATTACTGAAAGAGACACAGTCACTGCCTTGAAGAACTGAACACAAGTCAAATGAAGAGGCAGGTGACACCCCAGGTGACAAGGGCAGGTGGCTGTAGAGCAGCTCAGTTACCTTGTGAGGGCAGGAATGCAGCACAGCAGTTAATATCTTGAATTCAGATGCATAATTATATTTAAAAATAATAATCTTCTAAGTCAGTTTTAAGAGCTATTCAAAGTTTAGGATAATATATGAAAGGATAATGAAAAAAAGGACAAAGTAGATCAAGCTGGTGTAGTAATGGCAAAAAGAATCAACAAAAACACGCAGAGCGTGCAGGAAGGGGGTTGGAAGCTGCACAAAAAGCTTCCTAGAGGTGAGTAGCTCCCAGTGGTGAGAGGAGAAGAGCAAGGCAAGACTTCCAGTCACTCTTATGGCATTAATGAAGCCTTCAAAGACACTGTGTCTAAAGAGACCAAAAATCCTGTCGCAGCCAAACCTCACACCTGTGGTTCCAGCCGTGCTCGGGAATCAAAGGGGAGGAGTGGAAAAGAATAGATTTGGGCAAACAGAATTCCACTTCAGTCAGATTAAATTCCAGGCAATGGCAGGATCTCCAAGGCACCGGTTCTTAATTCCATGTTTGGTGCCCCTCAGTCTCACAGTTTGAGACCTCTTCATCCTTCTGAAGTCGTCCTCATCCTGGCCTAGGGCTGGAAAAATTCCAAGAAGGATGTAGGTACAGGGCAAGGAAAGAGCAAAGCCAAGCTGACTGGAGGAGGAATGAATAGATGGGGCTAAGGGACACTGTGTCTAGACAAGGTCTGGGCAGGAACAGGCTCATGGGATTTATTAATCCTAAAAAAAAAAAAAGGCAGTGCCCGAAGGCAGTGCCCAAAGGCAGCACAGCTCAGCACTCCCTGTGCTGCCTCCCAGTGCTCAAACACACAAAAGCAGAAATGGATGAGTACAGGTGTCCTCTTCCCTTACTGGGATTTCTCTCCCCTCTGAATCAAACAAAATAAAAAACCCCAAACAGAACAACCAACTTGGAGAAAAACTAAACACTGTCATCTGATACCACACAGCAGCCTCAGATAAATGTGTTTTGATGATTTGGAGCAATTGCTTTCAAAACAGAACGTGGTGTTGAAAAGGAGGCTCTACAAACATACTTTACACTGAAAGGCTTTGTGAAATTATATAAACTGTAAAAACTGAGACATTTGGCCTATGTTCACTTTCCTTCCACTCCTCAGGGTTGTTATTGCCTCATTATACAGTCGTTTGTACAATGTTTTGGCAGACATTTACTGTTGCATAAATTAAAGTCCCCGAATCTAGTCATGCCTACAGGTCTTTATGAAAATACCAGCAACATTTTTATTTGAATGTCAAAGTTTGTCAACCATTAAACTGATTGATTTTTCATTATGCTATTCAATAGAAGCAGCAATCTCCAGCCTGAATGCAACATTACTCAGAGAAAAATATGCATCTTGGAAAAATCCTTCCTGCTTATTCTTTAAAATGGTCTCTTTGCAGAGGAGCTGGGTTTTAAGGTTGGCTTCAGACATTTATTAATATACCAGCAACAGATATGATGCTGTAACTCAATTCTGTGAAACAGAATGAATTCATCTGTGGCAACCCAAAAATCCCATTAATACTTTAAAAACCTTTCCAAGTGGCTTTATAAGAAAAATATCTATTGGTGTGAGGAAGAATGGGTTTAAGCCCCACAGTGTGAAGGCTCCAGAGCATCTGTAACCCCAACCAGACCCTGCACGGTACCACAGGATCCACCAGAGAGCCCAGCACTGCAGAGACACCTGTCAAGTCCAGAGAACAATTTTCTTACCTTGGTTAATGTTAGTCTGCAAAATCCCCAAGGATGGCAACCACTGAAGTGCCCAGATGGAACTCAAAACTTACCTCATATTCCTCTAAAACACCACAAAATTCCAAAGTTTACATCCAGAGCTTCATTTAGTTGTCCCTATGCAAGATGAGCTGGTCCCTCACTTCATCTGCTGCAGAAAATACTGCTGATAACACTGATGCTGGAAACCCAGGCTGGATGTTGGGGTGTCACAACAGCCTCTCCCACTTGGCAGTGCCCATCCACGGTCAGAGAAAATGTTATTCACCAGCTGCAAAGCTTGGAGCACCAACTGTTTCATCACCTCTCACCAAACTGGGCTCCCACCACCCAGCACACCCCACGTGCCCACAAAGGAGGGAACCAGCAGGATTTACATTTGTTTTCTTTACCTTCTATTACTTCCCACTTATTACTCAAGTATTATCCTTGGCCTGGCACCATTAAACCTCCCTGATGGTGTTTGACTCAAAGCTTAAAGAGCATAGAGCACACCATAAAAAGACTCATTTAATTAAACTGGGACATGCTACAAAGTTTAGAACTTGAGGACTACTCATATGCATAATTCAAGCTGTAAAAAGGTAAATTAGGAACATCCCCAATCTGGGCACTGTATATATACTGTATTTAGAAGGACAGCAGGGAAATACTATCAGAAACAGGACCATGCTTATTGAGTTTTGGGACAGGTATCCAACTTGCTGCTTTTAAAACTGTCCTACAAAAGACCATTTATGCAAGTAATATATTACAACTGCTTAGAGAAATGCCACAAAGAAAGAAATCCATGGAATTCATTGTCCCTACTAAAGACATTACACGGAGTACAAAATTCAGCAGTTATTTTGCACTTTATAACCACAAATAAAGCACATGTTCGTATTTGTGGTAAGAAACTGAAAGGTGAAGTGCTGCCTAATTAGTTCATTTATAAGCAGTACCACAGAATAAAACTGGATAAGATTCTGCTCACTTAAATTCAGTGTTCCAAAGTCCAATTATGTTCAATGACAGCAGTATTTCAAGCTTCAGACTGGAGTTTTCTGAGATTCTTGCTTAATTTAGTCTGTTTATTTTTTCTTTCTCAAAGGAAATGAATTAAGACTTTACTGACAAAATTGCAATAATTAAAACCCCTCATGTTTCGTGCATGCAGCAGCATTTTTCAGATTCACTGGACCATGGACAATGAAACTGAAAGCTAATGTCAGGTTAGAGTAACTTTATTTTTAATTTAATAGCACAGTCAAAAGCACTTTACTACAAAAAGTTATGACTTTCATTATGTCTATAAATAGGTAACTTACTGAATTATCCCACAGAATGTTAATGGCATTAGCATTAAGTCCTAATTAAACAATGAAGTGATATGCATTACAATCTGCCACCAGGTATGCTAATCAGAAAAAGATTTCAAAAAATAAGTATAATTCTATGTTATTTTTATTAAGCTGTAAACAAAGAGTTTGTGCTGATTGATGAAACCTTATCTGAGAAACAGGGAAAATGTCAGAGACAGAAAAAGGGACTTGAATAACAGAACATCTGCTATCCCAGTCACGCTGTAATAGTTATATCTGATTTTTACCTCAGAAAATCATGGGCACCTCTGCTCGTATCATTAACACCGTTCATCTTCCTTCTCAAATACATTTACTTTTATGAACTCTCAAAAGGCTTGAGAAAATACCTGTCACCATTTTACATCTTTTTACTACAATGTTAAAGGGAAATGGCTCAACCAAGTTCATTGAGGAAACCAGTGCCAGAACCAAAAAATACACCCGTTTCTCTGGAGTCCCAACTTGACCCATCACCCACTGCTGGTGTTATCCCTTTTCATAAAAGCCTTCTTTTCTGCCTTAAAAATGTCTGGTGTGATTTTGAGAAAGGTATATCCGTTGTTATGTATTATCTCTGCATTCAAACAGGGAGCAGAAAATACCCCATGACTTAGTTAATGAGTTGCTGTAAGAATCCCACAGTGGATTCTCTCTGAATAATCTATAGTCTAACATGAGTCACTGAAGGTACTTAGCAACAGCTTACACAAATTTTTGCACAGGAGTAAAGGCTGAATTCACTGGATAATTTATTCCCAACAAAGGACTCGGCCACAACTTGCAGTGACTTTCACACTATGGAGAAGTTCCCAGAGCAGGAAGTGTTTGGTTCCATCAGGCTGACAGCTGCTCTCTCATCATGATTAAATGGCTTTCCCTTGGGTGAGCTCCAGAAATATGCTCGGGTTTGAAGCAGAAGAGATGCAGAGTTCCACAATGGCCATTATGCACAGCCCAGGAGTGTTTGGGATTTTTTTAAATTTTGGTTTTGAAGACTCTTGTACCCTTACCCAGACTCGAGTTTCCAGTGATTAAAAAGTGGTTCCTCACTCTGGACATTCAGCTCAGGTACAACAGACCAGCTCACCAGTAACAACAAACTGGTTTTATGGCTTGTGAACGGGCCCTGAGGTGCCAATGAGCTGCAGTCTAGCACAGTGTTATCCAGGTGTTTTATCCCCACCAACCTCACAGGTCCAGGATCCAGACAACAATCACTTCCAACACAGAAGCATTTCTCAGTCCAGCTTCATGCTTAGACCAAAAGAAGAGGAATGAGAGCTCATGAAAAGAGGCTCCCTGAAGTTGCAGCAGCAAAAAAGCCCCTATAAAAGCCAAACCCACCTTTGCTTGACACCAGTGGTGACTGTTGTCATGCAGTAACACCTCAGAAGCCTCCTGGTCTGAAAGGACAGATGGAGTGTCCACAGGCTTTGGCATGGCCCAAACTACACAGAATGCAGGAACAGCACTAAAGCCTTCTCCAGAGACCCAAATACATTATGAATTCAGGGGTGGCACTTAGGAAGGAAGTACGAGATCCTGAAAATCTGTATCTAAAAATGTGGGTGTTCTGAGACTTCCTAAATTGTTTAGTCAAATACAGCTGGGTCTGATCTCCACTCAGGCAGGTACCTTCCATCTCTTTGGCAATGTATGCAAGCAGTATAAATATATTACCTGTTGGAATCGTGACAGGAAGAGTATTTTCTGTTAAAGTCCCCTCTGATCAGAACTCCCATGCAGGCAACAACTGCATCTTCCTGATCCTTCACTGTCAACTTTCCAAATCTCAGATGTCACTGAGATTTACAACATTCCTGCTGGGCTCCCCAGCCAGATTTGGAAGAGCCATTCACTCTTATAAACAGGAACTGGCAGCCTGTAAACAAACATAATGGTGGAATTGCTAATGAGCTCTATTTCCAGCACGAGTAATTCTGTTGCTAGAGATGAGGCTGACAACACGAATTCCACGTGGCTGACCATCTCCTACCACTCACCTCTACATCTCAGACTATCCTTCTATAGGAACTTTGCCTCACATTAACTAAGTTCTTCAAATCATACACCTAAATTAAGATTTCTGATTATTGAAGCACTCTTACTATTAAACTGGGTCACAATAAATGAATGTTTTATATCAGTGTCTCAAACTTCCAGTGTCACAACTACTTCTACATCTTACCATTATCTTGGCATTACTACTTATCCAAGGTATTCAAACAACTGCCCTGCCACCACAACTCCCACACGTATTTTTTACAGTTTTGGTAATGCAGGTAATTCTAACTTTTGAACATTCTATAGTAGTTGATTTCTGCAAAAGTTTAAATGCTAAACTTTCACGAGTTAATGATTTTGTCATAAGATATAAAAACACACACAAAGGTAATTAATGTTCTTTCAGAAAACTTGTTAGGAATCTTACACACACACAAAGTTCAATGAAGTTTCATGATGAGATCTCAGCAAACTGCTCCCTTCATTAAAAAATTACCAACTGCATTAGTGGCAGTCCCAAAATCCTCAGGAAAAATAAGAAAGGACACAAACAGCAGACAACCCACCAGAATCTGCAGAGATAATGAACAATTAATGGCTAAAGAGAACACTCATTATGGCAGAAAGGCCAGGGGAGATCTCTGGAGAAGTTTTGGGTAGTTCCAAACATGAGAATTTTACTTCTAAGAGGATGAGTCACTACTGATATAACATTATCAGATAAGTAAAACCCAAAGATGTACTGCAGAGGATTATATAAAGTATCTACAGCAGTACCTGACTGAGCAACAACACAGACAACACAGAATGGATAAAACCCACAGATAAACAGTAACACTCTTATTTGCAATGCCAAGGTATTGAAACACGTGTGAGTGCTGAGGAAATGAATTTTACCCTTTCTCCAGAAGAGGTTCTGGATTGTAAGTGACCCAGCTTCTTACTGTGTGAAAGCAGCATGTTAATATTTCTGACTTGTCATTAATCAATACATTACTGGCAAATTATTCTTGAAATTAAGTTGTTGTAGCTCACACTCCTGATGCAAAAAGATCTGGAGGGACAGAGAGGAGCCTAAAATACAATGAGATCTGAAGCCAAAGAAGCCAAGCGACCTCCTGAGTGTGGAAAGGGAAATTGGTCCCAGCTATGTAAAGAGAAATGTTAGGGGAACTCTGACAAGACTCACAGTCTACGGAAAATATAAAACACAGTGTAAAAGAGAACCCCCTGAAAATTCCCCAAATCCTCTTCAGAGCACTCCAGTTAAACAGCACACGCTCCTTCACGTTCCCACACGGGGGCTGACAGTGCCTGGATGTTTCTGAATCAGCAAGTCCAACACAAAGGTGTTTTTTTCAGGGGTCAATTTTCCCATTGATGCAAGGAGGATTTACACATGCAAGTCCCATTAACATTAATAGGAGTTACCCACATCAATCCCCCTGCAATGAGAGGAGAAAGGACCCCATAGTCTGCAAGGATCTAAGTTCTAATGATTACCTGTCAAATGGTCCTGAGCATCATCATCACCAGAAAAAGCAGACGAAGCAGCTTCATGGCTCAAAACCCTTCCAAAGGAGCAGTAACTAACTGAGTCCTACAGATAAGGCAACACAACAGCAGAGAGGAAAAATGGCACAAAATGGGCTGTTTGATTATTAAGGGTTAATCCAATTAACCAACTTAAAAAGAAAGTACTCATTAAGAAAGGAATTCAAACATATCAAAGCACTCCTCAGAAAAAAAAAGGTGTGAATATTGTATGAGCTCCAAGGTGCTTGAAGGATAATACAGCTACTTGTTTAAAAATTCAATTAACCTTATCTTTCTTTAACTTGATTTATTAATAATCCTACAGATAAATTGCCAGTTTTTAAAAAGTCATGTTATCTTTTGAACACATCGTGTATGCCAAGCCTTAAAAACGACTTCAAATCAGCCTAACCCTCACTTTGTGTGCTTAAGGAAAGAACAAAATGCAGTTCAGAGCATGATTTCTGTAAAATACAACACTCTTATCTACTGCTACTGTGATTGAGCTATTGGGTACTCAAGTACCATAGGAAAAACATTTGATGTTTCCATTCACCCCATGAGAGAGACATGAAAACAGTTTTTAAGCAATCAATGTAGTGTAAAGTCACAGCCCACAACCTGTAGATCATTCCATCAGCTCTGAAATCAAAAGTGCACTATTTTCAACTTGGCATCACGTGGACATGAAGCACCAAGATACAACTCTGTGTAAATTTGCTGACTCGGATGAACCTGCTGTCACATGTGTAAACCTCAGTCTCACTGCAGATCCTGAAAGCAGACAACAGCATGACCAGGAAATCCCAGCTAATGGAAGAACTGCTTTTCTCTGAAAACAAATGAAAAGGAAACACAGAACAATGCAGCTGCAAGCAAACCTTTAATTTTCATCAAACAACTTCCTTGTAAACATAGAAGATGAGAAATCCTATGATCCCTACTTTTGAGAGACAAACAGGGACTAGTCCTGCCCGTAGTTCTTTTACAGATCTGTGGATGTTATCTACAATCACCATACACTCATGCTTTCCAATACACAGAGGAATTACAGCTAAATCAAGAGGCAGCCTGTTGATTACTAGATAAAAATAACTGCTCAATCACAAGCATCCAAAGGTTACAGTTATTTAACACTGGAAACATTTCAGCCACGGATTTTCTGAGCACTTTGGGCTTCACATACATACACAGAGAGCTGTCCTGTAAACAAAGGATGCAAACACTAACAACCGGGCTTTGGAAATCAGCTGGACAGGGTATGTGATGCAGGACAAAGTGAAGGTAACAGTTATGCTGTAAAAAAATAAATAAATAACCTTTTTGGGCTGGAGCCATTTTCAAGGCAGGCACAGGCACCACAGAACTGTACAGACCTGGCTGTGGCACATCCAGGCAGCACTGAATAGTCATCACTCCATGGCATCTTTTATTTGCTTACAGTATTTAAGCACTGCTGGAACTGTATCACGTTCAGGTAGAAGTTTAAACCCCAACTCATCAAAATTCACTGATCTACTGGGTGCACGTTTTAAGGTAAATCTTTAAGTACATGATAAATATTTTTTATCCTCTGAATATCTAATTTCAAGCATTGCTCAGAAGAAGTGCAAGTTTAATATGGTCATTTACAAGAGCTATCCCATTTTGTATTTTTCTCATACAAACTAGGTTTATAAATACTTCAATACATTTTATTGTATAAATGCTTCACGGTTTATCATTACAAAATGCATAGTTTACAGCTATTACACTAATTTTAATCCTATTATGTGGGATCAATACAAACCTTTGGAATTATCTGTTGAAACTTCTCTCCACAAACCACAAAACCCCTCAACTGATGACCATCTAAACTTCTCAGACCCCACATTTCAAAACATTAACTACTGATTTACTAAAGGCCCAAACACTCCAAAAAATCCAGGGAAACCAACAACAGTCATGCTCCATTTGTGACTTAGAATTTTGTTGGGAAATCTGGCACTAGGATTAAATTGTGCTGTTTTCCTGACTAGAGTAAATTAATTCACTAATGAAAATGCGTGAACTATTAGATCTTATTAGAAAAACCCTGAATGTAAAATTGTTCCATGTGAGGAGCATTTTTTGGATTATATTTGCTTCTAAACTATGGCATTGGTTTCAAAACCATACAAGAAAGCCACTCCAGAACTGTCACTATTATTGCCTTCCAGTTCCATTCATAAGAGCACTGTGAAGGACAGGTTGTGAGCCTCACCTCACTTGTTTAAATCAGCACAGATCCCAGGATTTTTAGCAGAAGTACATCTCACTTCTTGCACTTCTTTCCTTTTGCTTAGTTTTTACTTGTTGCCTGTCTAGAAGATTAGCACTTTAAATTCAAATTTGTTCCAGATTTTTTGTTTAGCTACAAACCCTGCTGGATCTGGTGGACCTATGACTGTCTCACTATCAATGAATGTACTTGACAAAAATGATTCAAGCTGAGGGGAGTAAGGGCATGGCAAATACCACGGCTCTGGGGGTTATAAACCTCTTTTTCTCACTCTTCCTCCTTTATGTTCTAGTTTGGGTCCACCTCCTCTTCTACTAAGAGAACACTGTTCACTCACTCATTCATTCTTCCTTTGTAACAGCAGCAGCTCCTCCTCCACTGCTCTCCTCAGCTGAGGGTTCAGGTTTTGTCTCTGCTGAATTACTCAATCCAGACTCTTCTGGCTCAATCTCCTCTTCATCATAAATAATATCTTCTGGATTGGGTGGTGGCGGGCAAAATTCCTCTGTGGGAAACATTTCTTTGAAAATAGTCTCAGCCTGTTTAGAAAACAAAAAAGAATAAGGTAAACTTCCCCTTGAAATGTAACACTTTGAGGCAATACTGTACAGATATTCAAGATTAACCTCCATCCTTTCAAATCCATAGTGATTTAATTCTTTGGCAGTATTGTAAACACACGGGAAATCCATTCCTTCTTGCAGTCCTTGAGAAAGAAAATGCAATTTATCTTTTTACATTGTTCTACGGGCAAGTCACAGCACGGGGTTTTGGGAAAAGTGCTGGTCACTCTACCTGTATTGAGAACAAGGAAGGGGATTTTTGGAAGCAAAACAATTTTTTAACCTATAAAAATATCTCATGCTGCAGTCAAATGCAGAGCATGGGAAAGGTCTTGCCTCTTTCCAGAGAGAGGGATCCATTTCACAGAACAAGCAAACCCAAGAAATTGTGTATCTGTGCAATCCACATCATATCTGTACAGCTTTCCTTCCTCAATTTAAACATTGCAAAAAAATTTCCATTTCTGTTTTTCTGAACAGCTCAAACGTGGCTCAAGTGATAACTATTCTTGCCCAGTGGAGAGAAAGCAGACAAACATTTCCTAGGCAGCTCTCAGCAATTATTCAGTGCAATTAGTCATTGAATATCCACTCCAAAAATGGTCAAACAATTATGAGGTTGAACAAGGAAAGAAATTCTCAGTATGTTATGCAGGACAGCAAGACACTGATTATAACTGAACATTTTAATGGCATAGAGTGTGTTCAAGTCTACTAAGTTTTTAAGTTAACCTTATCCAGCTGAAGTAATACAGAATAAACAAGAATAAATCAACAACTCTTTCATTATAACACTTTGATACTTATTGTAAATAATTAAGGTAGCAAATAGTTCCTTCAATATTTAGTAGTAAATATCAGCTGAAAAGTGTGTGTACAGTTGAATTCAGCAGTAAGACACAAGCATGTAATGAACTTGTGTACTCTAATTTAATAACTGAAGTTGAATAAAACTAAGTTTTGTCCTTGTTCTGTGGACAAGCTGTGTGAGCTTTCATTGCAACTTTTACAGGGACTACTACCATACTCAGAGGAGTTGGAAATACAATACACTTGAACAACTCTGAAATCCTTCCAGAGTATAAAACCAAACATAAACAGGTTAAAAGGACAAACATTGGCCTGGCAGGATTAGTGCATCCTCTCATGAACATGAAGATGCCTCAGAAATCTGAGATACTTCAGCAAACACATTACTTTAGAACATAATAATTCATGTCAGGTTGTAGCAGTGAAAAGTAGAAAACTGGAAGCCAGATGCTTTCCTGGATCCACACATACAGGACCTGAAGGAATCCTAGCTGGCATTTTCATTTCATTTAGCCTGTCCTCAGGGCAAGGAAATGCAAATATCAACATTAATTCAGTATCACACTCAAAATTTAACAGTAAATTATAATACAACAAGAATGGAGTGATTTGTATACTGAGGAGTAGGTGGATAGTTGCCCATGAAAAGTTGTGGTGTCTTGCCTTCTAAATAATGTACCATCAATGCAACCAAAAGAAGTAAGTAATGCTAATGGTAATGAGCAAATAAATCACTGCAAGTATCATTTAAACACTAACCCCAAAATTGTTTCCCAGCTATCTCCAAAAAACACAGAGAGGTTTTGTTTATTTTTTAGAGTGTTCTGATCCATGGGTTTGTCAATGTTTCCTGTTTGGAGATTCCCATCCCTCTGCCAGGAAGATGACAGTGATTTGGGGATGGAAGGCACACCAGCTTCCAGCTGTTTCCCTCCTCCACTTGTCTAGAAGGTCCCTGCACGATATATTCCAACTGAGACTTCTGCCTCATCTTCACCCTACTCTTCACTCTTCTTACATATGACTTTGAATTATAAACATGTTCACACTAAAATATTTGTTACATCAAGTAGTGACCATTTGTTTCAAAACTTAGATCAAGTTCAAGGAAATGTAGCCTCTCGCTATTTCTGTCTGAAAGGCAGTGATTTTAGGCTCCTGATGGTTCCTCCTCTGGGATCTGCTTAGATCTCTCTCACTGATGGTCAACAGATTGAACACAGAGGCTGAACTGCAGCACCAAGAATATTTAAACAGGGCTTGATCTACACCACCATTACTCATCGGTAAGAAAAAGGGCTCTTCAGAGAAGACAAAGATGAATGCTACAAAAGGTGGCTATCAGAATTAAAAGCAGGCTGTTTAAGTGTATTTAAACAGCTTTTAATTTGCACTATTTTTAAACAGCAGCTTAAAAACTTCTAATTTAGAAAGAAACTAATTTACAATTTAAAACTGCTACCATAATAATTGTCTTGCATTATTTTTTGTCTTTACAGTTCTTTATCCCTCCAGGAAGCAAATTTGTGCCTTGTAAAGCAAGATGAAGGGTACTGTTAGCCCTTAATGAAACTGTTCTGACCCTGCAGTTCAGCCTATGTCAGCCTTTCTACTTCAAAATCTTATTTTTAGGAGGTTTATGACTTAGTCATAAAAAATCCAGCAACTGGTTAGAAGATGGCATACACATTGTCTGAGCATGGCCATAAAAAAAAAACCCTTTAAAAATGACTGGTTAATCCTCCAAAGATGTAAAGTGTTCTCTTGTCTCTGAAGGCCCCTCTCTTGTCTCTGAAGACACCACAGGCACTGCTGGGGTTGGTATGACTAAGAATTTGTACCTTCCTTATGGAGCTGGATCTCTGAAGGGAAGGAGGAGCATTCCTGTGGTTCTCTTTTGTTGAACAGGTTGTCATTTACATATTTGCATGATCTTGTTGTCTTCTGCTCAATTGTGGTGGGCAAGGCACAGTGAAAGGTGCCACAGGAGATTCTTTTTGAGGATCTGGTGTTCCTGCACATTGTGCCACACAGAAGGGGCTGTCCCACCACTTCTGCATCTCCCCAGTTTTGTTTAGAAGGCTTTCACTGCTCATCTCCCACTTCAAAGCAGCAGGAGTTTGTCTCACCTGGAGTACTAATGGCTTCCAGTTATCAGGAACCAGATCTGCAGCCACCCAAATACCGAGAACTAAAAACCAGAACTGTGATCTGGTGGCAAATGCTATCTCTAAGTCACAAAGAGAACAACAGTCCCCTCAATTCCTTCAGAGACACAAGTACACCATCATTTTTAATAGAGAGAAATGAAGGCAAAGAGAAGGTAAGCTGAGGCAGGAATTAATCTACCACATTAGTATTTATGCAGGATTTTTCCCCAATAGGTTTTGGGTTTGTGACTATGTCCTGTAAGCATTAAACTTCTTTGATGATCCTTTCAATTTGAACTAGGATTGTGTGACTTTTAACCTGTACTGGACCCTCTCTTTAACCTTTCAGGTGAAAGATGGTGGCTATTTCCCAATCTTTCCAGCTACCTGGTTGTATAATCTATATTTCTGCATAAAGCAGAATTAACCCAGACTTAAAATTTAAATTTAAATTTAAAATTAAAGTTCTGCAACCAAAGAAGCTGATGTGCCCAACCTGTTTGACAGCACAGTCGTTTCCTAAAGCAGAGTCTGGCCCAGAACAGACATAAACATTTGGGGGTAAGCCAGAATAGGAATTTTTCTCAACTCCTGAAGAATCTCTCATGTTGAAGTAGACTGCCCAGAGGACTCTAGGTTTCTCCAGTTCTTCATTTTCAGTCTCTGAAAAGAAAAGAAGTGTTTGCAGTCATCAGCATTCTTGTGTGATAAGGTAAATATGTAATGTACACACTATGCCACAGCAGAACCAATGATCACCTACAAGCCTCCTCCAAAGGAGCTTGTTCTAAATTTAACACTTTTCCACTTCACACTATCCACAAAGAATACATCACCCCCAAATTAATTGAAGAATAGAAAGTACTCTGATGAAGAATTGCCAAACCCCAGATATTCTGTATTTGAAGTGTGTGACATGCAGTATGGAAATCTCTAAACTGTGAAAGTGTAGCTAAATGAAAATAAATGACTAATTTGTATTTATCTACAATTACTGAGGCCTTACACTGTGCTGCAGTACTCATCAGGAATACAAAATTATCCTGAATTACATCTTCCTTGTTCATAATCTGTACTTTCCTGCAGTTACTTTGAACATTCCTATAATTCCTCTGCACACAGGCAGAAAAGTCTCTGGGAAGATGAAGGTCACTTTTGAACAGATCAGAATGCAATGGAGGAATACACAACACAGATTCTTAGCTTAATAGATACTATTTGTTTGGCATATTTGCTGTCCTCTTTTTGCTATTTTACCTCCTCTAAAACAAATGAAGCTTGTAAAAGACCTTGTGAGATTTACTTCTTTTCAAGAAAGAAACTTCTAGATAACAACAGCATTCAAAACAGTATTTTAAAGCAGTTGAATTAGAAAAAAAGAGAGATAAATCTATGCCATTCCTTCAGTATCTTTTTATAACTGTCAAATAGTTAAAAAAAATAGGTGCTACCCATACTGAACAGTTTGAAATATAAATTAAATTCATCAGCCTGTGAAAGTCTGAGCCTTAATACAGGGCAAGATGCTCTTTAATATATTTAAAAGTTCACATTGCTCATAAAAGTTACTTCTTCCTCATTTAGGCAGGAAAATGAATGGAGTCCTCTTCTCCAGGTGACTTTGCCTCTTTGACCTGCCATGGCCCAGTGCTCACTTTATCTGGTGATTCATTTTCAATAACTCCAACAGTATTTGTTCTGACATTTTAATTAAAATACGACCACTACCTCATCCTGATGATAAAAAGGCCTATGTGTCAGGGAAAACTAGCTTTTCAGTGCCTCAGTGCACCTGAGGACCCCTATGATCACAGAGTTTCTCCAGAAGAATTTCAGTCAGGTTCTAAACAATATATCATTTCAAAACTGGATCACTTTAAACATTAAGATTAATGCTCCCCCTCCCCAAATGATTAAAAGACACTAAACTGCCAGCTGATCTTCTCTTCACCCAGTCTTTGAAACATGTGGCACTGCCTTGAAAACTTAAGATGTAAGTTAAATATTAAAGGCTGGAAATTAGCAGGCTTTAAGTTAACAAACAGCAACATAAAAAGTGTTTGCATCTCTCCAGTCCAAAAAAGTTATCTGTACTATTACCTGTACTCTGCCTATTGTAGGCAAACCAATCATAAATATTATAAAATACTTCCACATCATAGTAACTTGTATTTACAGCAACATAACCACTGTCACTGACAGCTGGGCATTGTTTCCTCACAGAACTATGATTTACTGTCTTTAAGCATGGACACTGTATTTAAAAATGCTTTGCCAGGCTCAGACAAAGCAACAGCTATATGCACACCATCTATTCTGTGAGCATGACCAAAAATATGATTAAATACAAGATCTCAAGATGAAATTCCAAAAACTTGTGTGAAATTAGCCCAAAGTATCTTAGGGACAATTTCTGGGCAGCACCTGCTTTGTCAACAGCTGCTTTGCTCTGGGGCTGTGAAATTGTCCATCTCAAGGCCAAAGTTCATGAAAGCAGCTGGCAAGGTTTCCTTGAATTTAGGGCCAAATAATTCATTACTCAAAATTACTGGAAATCTGTCTGGTAACAATATGTAACAGCTTTATGCTTCCACTGCTTAAAGCAGAATCCAGAGAATTTCACCTAAACCAGCAAATAAGGAAACACTTGAAGACTGAGCTGAGCACCGGTCTGAGAGTAACAGCAGGCAAAAGAAAACTAAGCAGCTTCCAGCACTGAGCACATGTGGCAGCTGCAGGAGAAAGGCAGATCAATAACTTTTGGGGTTTTGATAACTATTGTTAGGGATACCCAGGTGACAGAAATCACTGCAACAGGTCAGTGAAAAAAACAGCTTCAGAAGTATTTCATTTCACTACTGCACCCCTGAAAGATGTGCTGAGAAGCAAATATGTTCCATGGAAAAAAGAAAGTGTGAAAATTAAAAAGGTCTCAGACACTTACAGCTGCTGGATACTGAAGTTAAACCACAGCTGAAGAAGACCTGGAACATCAGGTCATGGAATAAAACAAACCCAACATCTGTCTAATCAATCTCACTCTCAAGATAAATCCCTTCACTTTGAAATACTCATACCTCAAGAGCAGCTCAAGATAGGCTGCCTCTGACAACAGATTCAGATGCTCAGTAACAGGTATTTTAGTTACAAGGGTAAATTATATTTATGTAAAATAATATCTTAATACTTCATTTATTTATTCTTACCTTTTTCTGCATTTACATTGAATAACTTCTGCACAACAGGCTCTAAATCTTCCCTTGCAGTTTGAGTTGATGGACAGGTTAAATGGACTAAATCTATTAAAAGAGAACACAAACTAATTACAATCACCAATACCCAGGTAGATAAATAACATTTACAATTTATAAAAGGCACAGCAGGCTTTTAGAAATCACAGTTCTTCACTTTCTTTAACCCAGGGAATTGCTGTATTATGGAAATACAGTGTATATACAGCACACAGTATAATACAGTACAGCTGCATTATTTGTGAAAATTCAGTTTTGCTTCAATAATGTGGATTTGATATTTAGATTTCTTCCTAATGTACTTGTTTTCATGAAAATAAAGCTGCTATTCCTTTACTTGTTCTGCTTTGAAGACTTACCAAATTGTGGACTCCTTAAAAAAGATACTCACTTGATGCAGCTCCTGACCTCTTTTCTGTTCCCCTGGTTTCTGTTCAGATACAGAACCAGCTGCTCTGCTGGATTTTACAGCCATTCATTCAGGTATTTAAAAGCCTCATCCTAAAACTTTTCCTAAAACCACCTTAACAGACCCATTTGCTACTTGGAAACTCCTCAGTACAGAAGTATCCACCAGAGAATCATGAAGGGATTTAACATAACTCTGTACAAAGTTTGAACTGATTAATTTTTTCTTCATTACTGTAAATTTTGGATCCATTTCAGAGCAATGCAGAGCTGGCACATTATTTTACATCTATATGGCATTTTTCTCTTTTCCCTCTGAAGCCTGGCTGGTTTTGTTGTCATTATTTTCCAGTACATCACACAGATATTAAATAGGTTTCCTACCCAGTCTGACAGTGGCTCCATGAGGACCAGAAATTTAACCCTTCATGCTCCTCTTCATTTAGGTAGCACACAAACAGATTATATTCAAACATTATTATTCATTTTTTATTCAACCCAAACAAAACCTTCTGCCTAATAGGAATATGTACTAAAAAAAACTACAAGGAAACTGGTGGTGATAGTGAAAGTGTCCCTGTAACCTTAACTAGATGTTTACAATCCCACACAATGGGATACAATCTGGTTTTTCCTCAAAACCAGCCAGCTATAAATCACTAAAGTTCACATCATTTACTTTCTGTAAAATCTTTTTTATTATCTTTAAGGTTATGGCTGTGAGTCCCAGTCATCAGTATGTATTTTGATTATATTTGATTTACTCAGGTATAACTGCATTAGTTACAGTGGTTGCCAACATTTGTCTTCAAGTAATTCTTGCAGCCAGAAGAACGATGAGTTCAGTTCATGATTTCATCATTACAGTCCCCAGTTTTAGGGCAAGTGAAGGAGTTTGGTTCCACTCAACTGGCAATACAGATGATGGGCCTGTCATTTATGCAGTGTGATCAAAGAGTGGATGTATTTGTATACTTACCTTAAATAATTGTTCCAAGGAGAAATCAGTCAGGTTAAAACCCATTTACAGATAATGATGTAAAAGTTTTTTAAAAGATTATGAAATATGTCCCGTAACTGGAAGTCAGCTATGCCTAATACAGAACTTTATTATTCCAATACATGAAGACAAATTTCATTAAGGAAGGCAGTACCTTCTCTTATGAAATGAAAGGAACTTATGGAGAAAAGTAAATAACTAAAACCTTAATATTTCAGCACCATAAAAACCCTCATGAAACTAATAATTTATATCTGTTGAACATCAATCCTTTAGTTTCACTTCCTACTATATATATTTTGCGAACCTTTAAATAAAAAAACCCCACCATTTATTTAAGGGATAATTAATAACAATATGTCTTATGGCACTAAGTTCTTAATTATAGGCTTATAAATTTTTTTATTATTATTTAAGTAGGAAATGTAACTTTGAATGACTTCATAATTTAGTTCACTCTTCTTTTATATGCAAAGAATTGAGTTCAAGCTTAGGTAACAGTAAAATAAATTTGTTATTATTACAGTTACTTGGTTTTTTTGTTTAAAAGCATTAGGTCACCTCTAACTCTATTTATCTTCCACAAGTGTCCCTAATGGGTCATGTACTTAACATAATTCAGCAGAAGAATTTAGAAAGAAAAATAAATACCCACTAAGAACATTTTGTTGCTCATTTATTTCCAGTTCACATAAAATACCAACAACTGAGTCCTAAAGCTCTGTACATAGAAAACTGTTAATGCAAACACTGGAATGGCCCTTCTGAAAAGGTGATCTCTCATATTTTTAGAATTCAAGACTCTAATGCA
Organism: Pachyramphus minor; assembly: GCA_013397135.1. Lineage (NCBI taxonomy): Eukaryota > Metazoa > Chordata > Aves > Passeriformes > Tyrannidae > Pachyramphus > Pachyramphus minor. The sequence goes on along the minus strand of VYXB01001579.1, from coordinate 131,848 downwards.
GTAACAAAGTTCTGAAAAGGATTTTTATAATTTTACCCCAAGCATATCATGATCTATCATGATTTATTTTCTCACCTATGCTCATAAAGGGACATAACCCCACCTCCAGAAGATAAAAAGCTCCCACTGTACCCCATTTTCAGTTTTGTTGCAGAGCTGACAAAGGGGAAAACACTCTTTACTCACACGTGTCCTTCATGCAGGTCATGGTTGAGGAGCACAACTCAATGACACAAACTGCTGGTTTGCCCAATTCCACGGGAGGCACTGTCAGAATGGAAACCTGGGAAGCAGAAGAGCTTGTGGTAAAGCAGAGTATCATGGAGGAGCAGGCAACCAGCACAGCTCTCAGTGAAGGAATAACTGCACACAGCGACACAATTTGGTTTTCTGATTTACTAGTACAGAGGAAACACAACAGTGATTAGTATCCTTTGAAATTAAGGACTGCAGAGGTTGATGAAGCAGAAACATTTCAGGAAGGATCTGGCAGTGAACAGTAAGAATTTCCAACAGTAAAAGAGAATGCAGAAGAGAAAGAAACTTTGAATGAATTTTATTATAGATAAATAATTAACAGTTAATAGAATACTGAGATAAGGTAACAGTTTATTACAAAGCAATCAAAAGGCAAGCAAAATAGACTACCTTAAAGATAGCAGCTTAGAAACTCTATTTTAATTATAGTGTGATTTTATGATTTTATTTTTAGATTAGTGCAATCTTCCAAACACAAAACCCCAAGTAATTGAGCTAAACTAAACTAAAATTTGTAATAGTTTTATAGACTAAAACAAATTAAACAATTACCAGTAATTCTGGATTCAAGCAGAAACAAAAGCATGAATTAATTCCTCCCATAATCAAATATTAATGCATACAATACATAAAGACAAGTGATACAAAATTGGTGTGTACCTGCTGCTCTGGGTCTGTGTTTAGTACAGACTGGTCTGTAATGAGCACTGCTCTGGAGATCTGTCTACAATTAAATAAAAGAATTATGTAAAAATAATGATATAAAAACATATAGTTATGTAAAAATGAAACATGTAAACAACAGCAATTAGGAATCATAGCTTTGGTAATACCAAGGCTATTTCACCATATAATCTTTATTAATGTGATTCTTAGTGGGATATTTTGCCTGTTGCTGAAGTAGGAACACATCTGGAGCATTAGTGCAGTATTTTCAGTGATCAAACTAGATGATGAGTAAATGAGTCAGTGCAGTTGTATAAAAAAGCTTGAATATTCTTTTGATTTTAAAAAAATAACATCTCTTCCCTATTTGACCAAGATTAGCAGCAGCATGTTCCAGGACTTCAATGTTCAAGCAGCACAGGACACTTGGGATCCAGGGAAAATAGAGCAGGGAGATCATGAATTGCAGTTTCTGCTCCCCCAGTGCCCAGGATTATTTCTGCACTGCACTCACCACCACAGCTTTGCTAATAACAGCTGCACTATTTTGAAGGCAAAGGCAGATATGTCCAGTTGCTCCATACCTGTAAGACACATTTGTGCATGTGCTCTCTGGCAGGTAACTGTCTTCCACAATAAAATAGTTGGCACTTATTCTTTGTCCAAAATGATCCACAATAGCTTTGCATCTGTTTAAAAAAAAACAAACAATAATAAGAAATTTCAATATACTGTAACAACAGCATGCATAAGAAGATTTACTGTATACATAAATAAAGCAGATTAGCTTTACTCAACTTTTTCTTCAGATATGAAAACTACCTTTTCTTTTAAAATAAATTCTTCTGAATGACTTTAACAATGTTTTAGTCAATTTAACATACAGGACTCAAACCAGTCAATTTTACATATATTCCTGTACTCAAATTCAACAGGTACCTTGAAAACAGTAACTAAAAGAAGTGTAACAGTACAAGCAATGTTTTAACATTCTCTGGGTTTCAAATTGTATTCAACATGTGCTTTACTTGCAACTCTAAGAAGTTTTCCCTCACTATTAATTTCAGTGATTTCATTCTCAAGCTCTCATTTGAATACTGCAAATAAACAAGGAAGTGGAGCTGCTGCCGTTCATTTCTAATTATAACCTTTCTTATTGTTTATGGAACAATTTCCCTGCCACCCCCCAACCATTATCAGAGGGGAAAGGTTGATTAAATGTCATGTTGCATCACTCAAAGCCAGCAAAAGCAACGACATGTTTTATTTCTCTGCTAAGTGTTGTTTCCTCTCCTTTGTTCAGGAATAGCATCAGGTCATATGTGTGATAAGATTTTAAACTGAGGGAGAAAGAGAAAGAGTGCTTTAATTTCAGTCCCACTTCACTTCAAAGGGTGATGCTGAGAGAATTTCTTTCAAGTGCTGCTCCCAAATCCAGCAAACACTTGTGCACTGACATTATCAGGTCTCTGTCATCTGATCTGTGTTGGGACAATGAATCATCCCGAACCCTCCATTGACCTTCTTTCAATGTGTCGAGATAAAAGGATGAAAATTAGAATCCATCTCCTTGCAGTGCCACGAGTTATAAATGTACTTTATAGGGCTCATTATCCAAACTAATGGACTAAGGGCGACATCCTTGAAATGGACTCAGCAGCACTGCCAGAGCCAGCCCGCAGTATTTCAGATATGTAAATTACTGTGTTTGCTGCAGCTTTTTATTACAGATGTATAAATGTCCATTTGTCACATCTCTTCCATTTTGAGACAGAATTATGTAATTGGAAACATATGTAAAGTGTGATCAATGTAAAATGAGTACCATTATTATGGAATTTTATCATATCTAGCCCCCCAAAAGTGACCTACAATAAACACAGAGAAAAACAACAACAACAAAATTGTGATTCATGCATTCAATGTGCTTTTTCCTCAACCTCAAAAATATGATGTGTGTTTTATTTTCTAACAGAGCATTTGAGTTTTACCAATAACACAGGATGTGCTGCAAACCTCTGAAACAGCAGATCTGGTACAATACATAAAAATTACATAAAAAGTATTTTCAAGTGTATTACCAAAACCTTATAATAGGGATGTCTAGAAGTTTCTATATGTTCACTCTGTCTTCTCTGAATCCTATTTTCATAAACTATTAAAAGTACTACAGAAAAATTATTAAAATAATTGTAGAGTTGGGGATGAAATCTACTGATCTCTGTATGTACAGGTATGAGTAGGAAAATGTGAAAAAGCAATGTTAGCCATGTCTAGGAAGGAGTTGGAATAAACTTTGATGGTATTTAGGGGCTTTAAATTAAATGCTAAACTAAAAGTTTGAGAAGAAAACCAAGGCTGCAGATAGAAGTATAAGTTTTCCTTACAGGTACTAAAACATGAGTACTAAAGATAGTACAAAAATAATTGCATTAAGATATGGATGGAGCCTGGAGGGCTGTGGGACATGCTCTAAAATGAATCCTCCACAATGTGACTAAATTTTTCCTGTGGTGAGTGTAAGCTATTTGTAACCAAGAGGAGCTGCCTCTGGAACACAGAGCCAGCTGTACTGACAACCAGATATGAATTTGCCTATTACCAATTACTATTAATGGTCTGTTGACTCAAAAGCTCAGTATCTCATAAATAGCCTCATTAACAACTTGATAGCTGATTTTTATTAGGCAAAACACTGAAGCCCAAAGCCAAGAGGAATACAAGCTGGTGCAGGGAGGGAATACACAGAGGATGGAGATAACATGAAGAAAGAAAAAGGTAAAGGAAACAGGGATGTGGGATGTGTTGTGCTTCTTCATATTCACCATCAGAGAATGGCGTTATTAAAAGCCCAATGTTGCTGGAATAATGAAAGTCTGGTAAAGTCTTTTAAAAGTATTTCAATAATCCTGTTCCCCAAAAATCTATCCTTCAATTTTTAAATGCTGTAAGTGAACAAGGAAAGTAGCCTAATAGCCTGAAAAAAGACACCTGAAACCTACATTGAACCCTGGGGAACTTATTAGATTCAAAACATAAAAGCAGGTTAATGGAAAAGCAGCACTCCACCTTTTTTGGAACACATAGAACCTTATAAAGAAAATATTAATTTCAAGGGTCTTCAGAATGTCCCCCTGAGAGAGCAAGTTAACTGTTAAACATTATTGGAAAATAAAGCTTCCTACAGTCACAATTCAAATATTACTGTTAAAATAAACTACAGAGTTTCTGAAAGGGGCATAGTTTCATCTGCATATGAATCATGCATTTAGTATAACTCACATGAGGCAATGCTATCACATCTGTGTCTCACAGTTTAAAAGTGTGCAATGAACTCCAGAATCTCCAGGAATTGACAGAAAGATAAAATCTGTTGTTTATACAGTTTCAGGGAAAAGCAGCTACTACTTGACCATACCATGAAAAATGCAGCACAAGGAATCCAATGTGCAGTGCAACTGGGAACACATCCTCCCCATCATTTAACTTCTTGTTTTCCTAATAAAATTTCTAACTTAATTTTCAAAATTTTCACCATAACATCTAAAACTTTCAATTATATAAACTAAGCTGAAAACAAACTCTTAAGAGAGTAAATTCTGCAGTTAGGCTGCTAACTGATAGAATGTAACAGAAACATAGCAATTTACAGAAGTGTAAAAAATGTCACTATTGGAAAAACTCTGGGTTGATTTTTCTTAGCTTGACTTTAATACTGCCTACAGGCCTGATATTGTTGTAAAAGAATTTATTCTGGGATAAGAGGGCAGCATAGTTTATGACAACAATCTACCTAAAAACTCATTAAAGTCTTTTCTCTTGGAGTGACATGCATTATCAGCAAAGATTAATCCGATGAGTCTTTAGGTGAGCTCCATTTTTAAAAATGCAATAACAGAGGGCTTTGTTGTCATCTGATGAAAATCAATTAGAGTAGGTAAGGCCACAAGGAAAACTAACATCACTCATCACCAGCCCCCCGGCAGCTGAAATGATTTGTCTTCCAAGCTTGGGTGATCAGGAGCTGTAGTAATATCACAGGGAAATTAATTTAGTTTCTATATTCTAGACCCACTTTCCTTGTTCTGGAGGACCTATACACAAATTACTTTTAATCAAGGTTGATGTGTTATTAATACCAAGGAGGATCTTTGAAGAATCATTTTTTTTCAAATTGACTCCCCACATTTTTCACCTGTATTTGGTGTATAAACAGAAGGTTACTGTGTCACCCTTACCTGCCAGAGGCTTTGTCCACCACCAGGCACCGCACGGGGTGGCGAAGGCAGTAGATTCCTCCAAACACAGCACACAGCCTGGGAACAGGGAAAAACAAAGGATACTCCCATCACAACTAATCATAATCCCTGTGTGCCACAGCCAGGAAAAGCTCTGTGCACCCTGGCAGGATGTATTTACTGACTTGATGGGTCCCAACACACGAAGAGTGGAGCTGCTGGAGGGAGCCCAGAGGAGGCCATGGAGCTGCTCCAGGGGCTGGAGCCCCTTTGCTCTGGAGCCAGGCTGGGAGAGCTGGGGGGGTTCACTGGAGAAGAGAAGGCTCTGGGAGACCTGAGAGCCCCTTCCAGTGCCCAAAGGGGCTCCAGGACAGTTGGAGAGGGACTGGGACAAGGGATGGAGGGACAGGAGAAGGGGAAATGGCTTCCCACTGCCAGAGGGCAGGGTCAGATGGGATACTGGGAAGGAATTCCTCCTGGTGAAGGTGGTGAGGCCCTGGCACAGGTTGCCCAGAGAAGCTGTGGCTATTCCATCCCTGGAAGTGTTCAAGACCAGGTTGGGTGGGGCTTGAGCAGCTTGGGATAGTGGAAGGTGTCCCTGCCCACGGCAGGGGATGGGACAAGATGGTCTCTCAGGCCCCTTCCAACCCAAACCATTCTACAATGTTATGATTTTGAAGTAAATGGTTTTGGTTCATAGATGGTCAACTTGAAAAGAAAACTTTCACTTTTCCAACATGACTTCCTAAAGTGGAATTAATTTTGTCATTCAAACATCCCATGAGGTAATTCAAAGACAGTCAGTCCCACAACCCCTTTTAGACCTGGATGGCCTGATGCAGCACAGCAGAGGGCTGGAGTGTGTCCCCAACCCACATCCCCCTCTGAGCTCACTCCAGAAGGCTCAGCTCAAGGAGCTGTCAGCACCAGCACTGACACTGCCCAAGCTGGAACACCCAATTCCCTGATATGTGCTCATGCAAAAGCAGCAGAATATCCCCATGTTGAATCCCAGCCTTGGCTGTCTGGAGATTATTGGAGATGACACAAAGGTTAAACATCCACTGAAGGATTATTAGGGAGCCTTGAGCTACGGGCTGATTACGTCTAATGCTGCAATCAATGGCTCCTTGCGTGACAAAGCAGATATCAGCATCTTTCAAACCAACTCAGATGAATTTATTTCATGTGTTACATATAAGAATAGTGCTATTAACTTAATTATAACTAAGATTCCTTAGTTAATAACATTAAATTACATTTTTCCTTTGACTTCAACCACAGTCAGGGGCTTTTTGATATATGCACTTGATTTTTCTAGTGTGCTTTCAAAGAACTTTGCTGCTTGGTTGCACAAAAATGTGAATTACTTATTTCCAAGAGTAGCCTTCTATCCAGGGGAGGAGGGCATGACCTGTTTTCATAGGAGGCCAGCAAAAACCTTCTCTTTTTAAATGAAAATTGAAATGAATTTTGATTGTGTTGTTAAACAATTACAGAGAGCCAAAATACCCATTAAAACAGCCCAGCACGAGAAATTACACAATTGGGAAGAACTTGCCAAACTTATTTAAATACAGAAACTGAAATATTAAATTAAATGGCACCCCACTAATTTATGACAAAGTAAAATCATTGTGCTAACATTACTTTCATACAATGGGCTATTCAAGATGATTTGACTGTACTTCAGGTACAAGGCAACTCTTTGATACCATTAACTCTAAATGACAGACATTTAAACTGATATTACTCTAATTAACTGGCGACTGCCTACCCCAATAATTCAAGTTTTGCTGAAAGATAGCAACAACACTGTACTCAGCTTCAACTCTGCCCTGCTGACATCAAATCATATTACAGCTAAATTAAGAGTTGTGAAAATTTTTGGCCTGGTAGCCCTCCATCATCCACAGCCTTTAAATGCCATTTCAGTCCCCATCAAGGCAGGACTCAGCAGTTGCAATTTTTAATACAGCTGTGAAACAATAGGACATATTAAAAGCTGAGGTTTTGACAGCATATTCACCATGATTTATGAGTTTGTATATAATTTGATTATTCTATTAATTTTACTGATTACTGATTCAGCTAATACAGTGAAGGTCACTTACAAAATAAATCTTCATTACATTCCACAGAAAGTAACTGCCTCCAACTAGTTGTTTTCTTTAATTAAACACTAATGTAACAAGAGAGAAAATAGGCTGCAGGGTTGCTGCATCTGTTGATACAAGAGGAGTTTACTGCTTTGATGTAATGCTCTCTGATATTAATTGAACAAAAATAGAATGTCTCCATCTGACATCTCGATTTTCAACCCAGAGATACCATAAACACACAGAAATTCCAGACTTACCCTCAGTTCACTCAAACTACAGAAAAGAATTTGAAAGCTGTATCCCACAGTTTTACACCAAAAAACAGTTTGTATTTCTAGCATCTAATTTGTCTTCTACTTTCTGAAATTCACTGAGTAATTAATTAAAAAACTGACTATTTTTCTCTCTAACTGTACAGTTTTCCATAGCAAAAACTGTTTGTTTCTCTCCTAAAAGCTGAACACTGCATGTCCAGCACAGAAAGCTTTGGAGAAAGATCAAAGAAAAACATGCCAAGTGCTGAATTAATGAATTTTCCTCTTTCAATTTATTTTTACACACAGAGCAAGCTGTGACCTGGTTCTTATGTTAAATTCTGTGTTTCCTGGAAGGCCCCTCAAACATCAGCATTTCCTCCAATGTTGCCACGTGTTCTAAAACCCCTGGCAAGTAGAATACAGACAAATGGAATAATTAAAATGGCTACAGCTAAAAAAATAGATGGTTAATCTTCCCAACACAGATTTCCCATAAAAAAGTCAAAGTTCAGTGCTTACCAGATCAACCTAAAAAGTTATTTATAAGGAAATCTTCAGAGAAGTAAAAATTATTAAGGGTTTTGCAAACAGTTTTAAGTTACAAAAATTTATGTGGGTAACAGTACAGTCAGAAAAAGTCCCATAAAACTGTAAAGTAAATCCAGACACTCTTCAAAGATAATCAGGGATGTGATAAAATATGGGGTTACTGTCAGCAAAAATGCAAAATTTGAGGGGAAAGAATTGAGACCAGGTCTAAATAAGGAGTTCCAGAGACATGAAGTTTTGTCAAGAATGTCCATAATCACAATGTAAAAGTGCTGTTTCTTAAAATAACAGAACCATCACCCCTACATTTTTCAAAGATTCCGCAACTAACACCACTTTTTAATGAATCTAGGTTAAGCCTCGTTCTCTGGGATGCTAAACTCAAAAACCAGATGATTTATATGAAAGTGAGGTGAGAATCCATCAGGAAACACGTTCGACTATTTCACAAGCATTCTCAAGAAATTATGGTTAAAACATTGTGGGAATTGTAAGAAACTACCACAGAGCTGGAGAGGGGGAAAAAGGAAAAAATAATTTAAAAAGTGCAGTTATTTCTGTGGTGCTGTGATGGCAGTTAACTACAAACTCACTCCCAAGGCTCATCTCTGTGGAAGGTGGAAGGATGGGACCTGCCTGGCTCTGATTCCATTGCCCTTGTTCCAGAAGCTGTTCCTCACACAAGGTCGTCCAGCTGCAATTACACAACAACTGTGCCCCCCAGAGACCCGTGGGCAGAGGCACAAAACCAGTGAGTAGAAACCAGTCACTAAGCATTAGCTCATCTAGAAAACCCATTTATTTGTTCTCTGCCTCCAGAAAAGACATAAAAATTCAAGCTATCCTAACCCTCCGTGAAATTCAAGGACTGTTTTACTAATTCCCTCATGTTTTGGGAGCTCCCTTTCTCTGTCTCTAGTTTAATGAAAAAAGACTTCACTAAATGCAATTTACCTTCACATCTCAGATTTGCTCCAATAATAAACAATCATGTCATTTTCCCAGGTCTCCTGATAATCCTGTAACATATTCCCATGCCTGAGTCATAATTCTCTGGGAGACTTTGTCAGTCAGATCCACACAGTCAGAAAGGAATTTTTTTGCTAAGGGACTGGTAAAAGGCACTACCAAATAATGTATTAAATATAATTCCCTCATATTACCATTATTGTCCTAATCATTAAATCCTGAAAAAGCATCTCAGAATAGCATTTGTATTTTGTGCTTTTAGGTTCCAAATCTGTTTTTCAAATGTACCAAGAATGATCAAGAATGAGAGTAGGACAATGTAATTCCAACCCCTGTAATTTCTGGATTGAAAACTTTTCCATGCCTAGTTAGGGATCTGAAATCAATATACTTTGACAAGATCCACATGATCCAGAGCATCCCATGTGATATATTCTATTGGTTGAAGCTATAAACTCCTGCAGAACACTGTCTTTCTGGTCAGGGAAATAAGGAGGAGCAGAAAAGCTGTTTAAAAAATAATTTCCAAACATGAAAGAATTGACAAACACTCTCTGAGAAGAGAGAAAAGATCTAAACTGGGAAGGTATTTTGTGAGTTTCATACACTTAATGCATTTCACAACAAAGGTTATTTCCAAATTAAAAGTCTTTTCCTGTCAAATTCTGAGGAATAATGTGGGCAAGGACACAAAAGCATTCCATAGCTTTATTAACGACAAGGCTCACTGATCTGTGAATAACCTGAAAAAAATGAAGATTATTGAGTTACTTTACCAATCTATCCATCCATCACTAGTGAACAGGTCTCAGAATGATGGATTATCTCACTTCCCTCATGTTTATCCCAAGCAAGAGTTTCTCCTTAGAGGGAAAAACAAACAACTGATCCTACAAACAATCCTGTTAATTATTCCTGCCAATTTCGCATTCATCTGCCGACAAAGTGAGGAGAAATACATCACGTTTGTCTTTAAAAGCCCAACTACATTTGGAGTTTTATTATTTCTCTGAAATGCAGGTGGAAACAAGAGGAAAGCAGAACTGCAGCTACTCACATATTCAGGATTTCAGTACAAACCAGAGAATAGTGACAAGTTATCAGTAATTTCAATTTACATTTTCAGGTGCAGAGAAATGGAATAATTGTTAGTGGTAAGAGATATATAAATGTGAAAATGAAATAGAGGACATGCAGCCTGTGTTTATCAAATCACCTGTGACTGTTTCATACTTGTATAGAATTGCACACGTGCTGACACTCAAATATGTCACATCTGATTGCACAAGGACTGAACAATATCTGAATTTCTCATTAAAATGCCAAATCACACAATTAACAAACAGAAAACTTATGTATTTTGCTTACATGTAGTCATGACACTCATGCATGGAGTTAATTGAAAAAGGTGTTGTACTCAAGTTTTAATATATCAATTCTAAGTGCTTATTACAGGCAGGTTTCCTGAAGTGTGGTCTTGATTTCAGACCACTAAAAACTTCCAAGAGATTGTAACAGGGGCATAATTGGGAATGTTAAAGGACCTGAGACTTCCTCAGAAGCTCTGACATTTGCAGTAGACAACAGTGCACATGTAAGAGTAAAAACTGATTATTCATTTTTAAATACATACAGGAACCCTCCAAATCAATCACACAATCCATCTTCTCTCAGACTGGACTCTTAATCTTCCTGTAAATATGGGGACTGAAAGAGATGGAACTTCTTAATCAGATCTTTCCTCCATCACAAAATTACTCCTGTCATTGAGACAAAAATGACCAATTTCAGCTGGAATCTGCAGCAACTACTAAAAAGGGTGACATTGCCCACCAAATACAGACCCTATGGAGAAGTGAGTGAAGGCCACAGAGGTGAGGCCACAACCTCCACTGTCACTCACTGGCCACAGGTGAGGAGAGTCACAACTGAGAGAATTCCTCTCCGAGGAAAACTGAAAATTACAGGCATGTTTGAGTGAGTTGAACTGTAAAATAAACTATTTGAAAAAATATTTGGAAAACAGCATTCCAAAACTCTTGAAAATCATAAAAAAACCCCAAAGTTTTTTGCTTCTCCTTTCTTCCGATTTTTCAGATTCAAGTTACTAAAGAGGAATCCTATAAAGCACACAAAAGCAACTACAGCCTCATATTCAACAACTCTTTCAGACTTTTAAGTAAAATATCTTTTTTCCCTCCCCCCCGTTACAAAGGAAAATTTGAAAGCTGACAATTTTACCATTAACCTCCTATATCAGAAAATATTTGGGGTATTTCCTAATGTTTTCTACAACCAGAAAAAACCCCCATCAAAAGTCACACTAAATATTCTAGATGTTTATGGTGACACCCAATTCTAGCTTTGTTTTGGGGACATTTTTTCAAGGAAAGGAAAGCTGGGTCACAGATTTGCAACAAACATGTCAACTGCAAACTGCAGACCAGATCTTGCTTTCCCTGGCTCCCTCAGACTTTTGGTGTCTTACACTTAGCACATCATTTTGATATTCCTCAAGAATGAGATATTACTATACTCATTTTTGCTAAACATCAAACTACTGCTACATCATTAGAAAGGAAGAGAGAACAGTTTTGTACCACAAAGTTTGAAGCAAAGGAAGCAGTTAAAGGCCAGTAAAGTTTTGCTGCTTGGAAGAGCACGAGGCTTTCAATGCCCTTCCCTGTTCCACTAATCCAATTTGTGGAGACAAAAATCTCACATCTGTACCTCAACATATTGAGATCTACATTACAGTGATAGAAAAGTTTAATTTTCTCTCCTAAACCATTACCTGCTTAAACCAATAAAGAACTAACGCTGCTTTCACTCACTCAGGTGTCGTCAGCAGTTCTGAAACGTTGTGGTGTTTATGCAGAATTCATTTAGGATGCAAGGATGTGACTTCCAAACGTCTTTGGCTCATTCCCATCAATATGCATGTGTGCCATTTATAACAGTAGCCTTGATGAGAACACACAGTGTCACTGGCTGCAAGGAACGCTTAAGAGCTTTACATTAAACAGAATATAGAACAGTGGTGAGAAATCACAGGGCAGGTGACACCTTCCCCTGATAAGCTGGTGATAAAAGCTCTGGGCTGTGATCTATAGGCTCTGTGGCACCACTCTGCTCCCCAGCCTGAGCAGGATTCCTTGGATACGGCTCACTTTTAGCAAGACATAATCCTGAGGGGAGATCACAGATAAAAAATTGTGATTCATCTCAAAATATATTGTGATTGCCTCCTAAATTGTTCCCTTAAAACCAAAGACAATTTTTTTAAAAAAAATTTGTATTAGAATGTTTGTAACACAAACCTTTTGAAAGTATACTTACTTCTTGGTTTGACAGATTAATTTACTTCAACTATTAAAATACCATCTTCATTGTAGGACTTTACATTTTAGCAAAAAAGCCCCTAAAATGCAGTAACCAATGCACATAAAGTTCAAGCCATCTGAAGAATTCCTGTCACCATGGAATGATTTTATGCTAAGAATATCTATAATATTTCTAGACAGCACTATGGCTAACTCTTAAAATATATTGCTGTTACAGATCAAAAGACTGCATGTGCTGGCTAATAAACAAAATAAAGCCAAAGAGATTTCAAGAAAGCAAGAAAAACTATATGGAGAAGAACCTACAGGGAAAAAATGCAACTAAAATTCTAATTTTAATTATTAATTTAGTTCTTTTTCCCAGGTATTTGAAGGCAAGGAAGGTCTAACTGCCCAACTAGTATGTTTGCTCTGATAATATTTTGATTTATTAATCTGTTGGTCAGATACAGATACCTGGTCTCTCATGAAGTCCATCCATAAAATCCACGAACACAAGTTCTATTAAATGACTGAACAATTCCTGTTCACAGGTTGTCTGTCCAACCAGCTAATTACACAGATCCACATTTTTGAAAATCACCATATAAACACCGTTTAAGGAACAGCTGAAAGGCTACTGACAAAAAATGGTACCAAATAACATTTCTATTCAGTGGAGTACAATTATCCCAGAATGTTTCTATCAACACATAATTGCACCCATCCTATATACAGCCAAACAGGCTCAAGCTGCTAAGGTCACTCTTCTGGCTCTAATTTAAGTACTGTTCTGGAGAAGAGAAACAGAATCTATCAAAGAGACAAGACAGGAAGATAATTCCCAACATCGTGCTGCAAACCAGAATTTAATAGTAGCACACATGTAAAAAGCAGAACTTGCCCACCACAAACAAAGCAGATAAGAGCCTGCCCTGCTATTTAAAGGACTGATGTACAAATATATCACTCAGACAAACTGGCCTCACCAGGCAATGGTGCCTTTTTCAAACAAGGCTAATGTTTACTTCAGACCTACAGGTTACCACATTAAAACCCACATGGAGCAGATGGAAACACTGCCTTGCCAGCAAAAGCAGAGAGGAGAAAAACACCCTCAGCCTTTTAAAAGCCAGTTGAACTGCTGGAAACAACTGAAAATTAAAACCACCCAGCCCTTGCACAGGGATTCCTGATGGTCCCCAAAAGCACCGATCACCAGCTCCACTGCTGGGACCACGGGACACCTCAGGAGTCAGGATAAGGACACTGTCATTTGACCACATGCAAGTCAAGAGCTTGAAGTGGATCTTGTTTTATCCTGGAATCAATGGGTTTTTTTTCTTTTAATTACTTTCTAAGGCTCAAGGAGTGGAGAACATATGGCTGCTGTTTGAGATGTCAGAATGTAAAAGTGCAGCCCCTGTGTGGCTCAGTGCAATGAGGCTGCACGGGATCCTCTCTGCTCTTCAGCTCATGGGGGAAGCTTGTGATCTAGACACATCCACAGAATGATGCCAAGAGGACAGGGATATGATTTCACATCAGTTGCCCTGTTTGTACAAGAAAGGTGAAAGAATAAGGTTTTGATTTAAATCTAATAATAAACTGCACATGTGGCACAGTTTCGCTTCTTTCATAAAAATCCAGCTCATTATTTTATATCTACCTATAAATGGCAGTAACACAAACTGACAATATATATCTTCCTGCAACTTCAGGGAAGACTAAAGCATAACTTTTCTCAACCCACCCCAAAGCACAGCCACCCTTTTGGACACACGTCTCCTCTGCCAGATTTAAAAAGTGACAGCTACATGTGAGTTAAATTAGGGCTGTCTCATTTCCTAGGAATTATCACCACAGGCAGCCACCACAGTCACCAGCTATTACAAGCTGCATTTGTAACACAATGAAAATTGTTGCAGAGAATTACAGGAGTGTCTTCTCCAAATTCTTTTTTCCTTTTTCTTTTTGGAGTGAGGGGAATTTCGCACCCAATGAAAATGTGAAGCACAGAAAACCAACGTGAACCCATAGCAAGAAGATTCCTATTGAATGCTATCTATCAGATTACCAAGGATGTCCTTTTGGGAAGGCATGGATTGGGTAAGTGGATTTACCTGCAGAAGCACTGTGGGATCTCCCCTTGCCCATAGAGAGGGAACAAAAACGGGGTATTGCCGTAGCGGCCAAGGCACTGGAGGAATTTTTTTGTTGCCTGAAGACCTTCCAGGGTCCTGCTCTCAGTCTCTGAAACCATTGCAATGGAGTGCAGAATGAAGTGCTGCAAGCTGGGGGTCAACTTCCTTGTCCGCAAGAACTGAGCAAACGTGCTGCTCTCGTGGTCTGAGGAAAAAGCACATTGAGGTGCAGAGCACAGTGTAACTTCTCTACTGCCCACATGCTCCAACTTACACAAGTGCTTCTGCATTTCAGTAAACAAGTGAGGTTTTCAACAAACACCCTGCTGAAAATGGATCATCCAAGTCAATGAAGTTCAAGAAATTTACTCCCAGAAGGCGAGTTTTCTCACAAGACAGAAATATCACTCCATTAAAATATTTCAAAATACCACAAAACCACTGTGTGGGTCTCCAGACTGTAAATATGGCCTCACCTATTCATTCTGTTAGACTTGATCTAACTCCATCTCCCAATCCAGAGAGAAGAGTCCTGGATAAATTCATAAGTAATTCAGAAACACTTCCAATAACGAGAGCAGTATTATCAAGCTATATACTCTGTTCAAGATTCAACCACTGCTTTACTACAAATGTACCTTACTGCCCTTTGTAGAGCCATGCAGTAAGTCATGGAACAACAGGGTTTGGGGTTTATCATTCTAAAAAAATTCTCAAGTTTTTCCTCACTTCAGCTTCTTACACAACTCTGCATTTTACAGAAAAAAGCTTTAAAAAATTCTTTACTCTCTTGAACTCTCCCTATTAAAAGTCTGCCTTCCCACGAATGCAATGATCTCATCAAGAGCAATTTTAAATTTCTGAAGTCTTTACAGTAGCCTAATCTGACTCAAAATATTCTCAACCACTTCCCAGGCTATTTTAAAATGTAGGAACAAAATTTGTTTAACTGTCTCTGGAAGTAAAACAAATCTGATGTTATTTAGGTACATGAATCAATGGATGCATTTAAAATTGATGTGGCCTCTCCTTTTTCACTAATAAATTTTCTAAACACCACCTATAATCCTCACTCTGGGAACCTCCATTTCTTCCAGCAGCAGTGAACTGGGATCACCTGTAATCAATAAACCACTTCAGCCTAATGAGTCTTTCCCCTGTCAGGATTTTCTGGAGTTCATTACAATCTCCTTCTCCTAATCTTACCAGATCTCAATACTGACTCATTTTCTTTTGTATTTGTTTAAAATAATTTTCTCTAAAGTTTGTACCTAATCTAAGAGTCTTGTTCAAGTCTTCAAACCACTGTCCCAACAATTACTTCTCCTTAACACTAGATCCCTGCAAAAATACTGCCTGGTCAACCTCCTGACAAGCTCCAAATTCACTGATTTCTTTTGGTCTGAAACTTCAATACTTGAACTACTCCTCTTTCCTCAGTTTTTCTTTCTGGCAGATTTCTTTCCTTTGCCTTAGTTTACTTTTAGACTCCAAGCACTGAAAAAGTCACTTCATTCTTCGAGCACAAATGAA
The DNA here is from genome assembly GCA_013397135.1 of Pachyramphus minor. Lineage (NCBI taxonomy): Eukaryota > Metazoa > Chordata > Aves > Passeriformes > Tyrannidae > Pachyramphus > Pachyramphus minor. The sequence continues at coordinate 115,809 of VYXB01001579.1, read as the reverse complement.
AGCACCTTCCTCCTGTCAGCCAATTTCCCTTTTTGACCTGATGCTCATTATTCTTCACACATTATACCTCAAATCTTTTCTGATTCCTCTTATCTAAGTAAGCCAACAGTTGATAAAGGCACTTTGAACCTGCCCTCTACAACTACAAGGCATTAAATTACATTTACTTTCAAAGTTAAAAAATTCCATTTTCTCCATTTCTGATTTTCTGGTGACATATTGTGGAGATTTACACAGTATCCAAAAATCAGAAAGAAAAATCAGATACATGACATTATTTTAAAAAATACCTGTGAGGGGGAGAAAATACCTAAAAATGATAAAAAGCATTTTGCAACCTTGATGTAATATATAATTTTGCTGTTAAAGAAAAATGTAAATAATAAATGATGTGGGAACTAGAAGAGCAAGTGCTTAAGTAGAAGAATTTAACACCGAAGTGAAAAGGTCATGAAAAGGTCAAAGCATACTTTGAAAATGAATCCATAAAAATAAACCATGTGAAAACACAGGAGAGCTCTCAAAATTGTGCATCATTGAAAGAACTGCTAAGAAGGGAGTGTGCCCTGTTCAAGGAGACACTACCTTGGTATTCCTCAGGGTGCTGTTCATAGTCCAAACAAAATGTCAGGAATTTCATTAGCATTCTCTTCTCCACCATGGTGAGCTGTCTGCTGTTGAACACATCTGCTCTAGAACACGGCACCTGCAAAAGATTCGTTAATAACTTCAGATGTAAAAGCATCAAACAACATCAGTCTGAATACCTAACAAACGTTGTAAATTACTGCTTTCTATTGTAGTTATTTTCCTACAGATTTCTTTCCATTATTTTCTATTATAACTGTAACAAAAGTTACCAATTCTCCACAATAAGAATATTTTTAAATCTTTTTCAGCCTCTTCCCTTTATTTCCCTTCAGTTTCACTTGCATCTCTGACTGCAGAGTAATCAGTAGCGTTTCTGTTAATTATCTGTTCCAACATCTCCTGTTGCCATTACCCCACTGACTTCTCCTGTAAGTAGCAGAGAGACAAATCAAGTCTATGCTATGAATTTTAAAACCTAAACCATATGAATTTTTAAGGTTTAACTGCCAAGTCAATCATGGCCTAAATATTTAGCCTGAGGCAAAGGTTTATGTCAATATACTGGACTGCACAATCTTATTTTAGTTTGGTTTGGTTTTCTTTAATATTTATATATAACACAGGCAAACACCTTTTCTTTCAGAAATTAAATAAAAAACAGAATTAGGGAAAAATACCAGCTTATTGTTACAAAATTCTCACAAAAACTATTTCAAGCTTCTTGACTGTAAAATGATGAGATTAAACACGAGCAGCACATTGTTTTACAGTACCTGTTCCACCTTCCCTTCCCGGAAGGCCAGAATTCGTGTGGCATTTTTGAACTCGGCGTATCTGCTCACGTTGGACTTAATGAGAAGGTCAATTAACAGACCCCGGGAGAAAAGCAACTGCACAGGGAGGAGAGAGAAAAGGGTGAGTAAAGAGGATCAGTAAAGTTCCTGAGGCTGTTTGTGTAAATCCTCAGTAGTTGTTCCCTAAGTTATCTGAAACGACAGTGTCACCTTTTCCGCCGGTAAATTCCATAACCCTCAGTTAAGGTTTAGTCATTTCTGTTCCATTAATTTATAACTGGCTACATTTGTTCTTTCTATAAGCTACAAATATACAATGAAATACAGAAGGGACAGAAATACAACTGTGAACTGAAGATGTTTGTCTGGATTGAAAAGTCCTGTGGTCTCCAGTAACAGAATTTGCAAGACGACCCAGGAATTTTCCCGATAAAAGTTTACTGGAACACCAGTGAGAACACTACAAGGAAGCCTCTGTCCCTGAGCCAGGGAAACACCAGTGCAAATTACTGGTCTTGTCCTGCTGACTGTTCTTGTGTCTGAATTTCTGGAAGTCACTGCAATGTCACACAGTGGGACAGAAAAAGTATAGAAAGTACAAAATCGTACGATCTGCTCAACCACTGTCCACTGCCTGGTGTTTTCATGATGTCCTTGCAATGATCCATGGAAGTGGGATCGACATTTGGGACATGAAGTTTGCACCTTGCAGTGTCTTCACAAAGAATTTGATGAATTTAGATGAATTTGATGAAAATAGAAAGTTTCTTTTCCAGTTTCCAGAAGTTCGAAAAATCTTTTCATGCAGAATATGAAAAATTAAGCATTCAAAACTTCCCTGTAGGGCAGAGCACACATACAGGCTAAAGCACAGAAGAAAAATTTCCACTGAAGTACCGTTTTCAAGGTCACATCCAAATACTCTGAAGTACATAAAAGGCAGATTTCAGAGTTAAAACAGCACGACAAATATGTCAGACTAATAGTTTCTCTTCTAAGTAAAATGCACACTAGTAGGAATTAAACACATGAATAACTAATTTTAGTCACCTTGTATGCTATGGACTAATTACAATTATTTGTTCCAATAAAATTACAGCTCAGTGCTTTAGTCTGAATACAGAGGAGCAATGAGAGTTTCACAGGAAAGTCAAACACCCAGGAAGTTCTCCAATCGGAAAATTACTTTTCATTTTAAAAAGATCCAAAATCCCTGTGTAAATTGATTGTTTAAAAATGTAATTTTTTTAATGGTACTATTCAAAAGGAGCAATTTTGCAGGTATTACTTCAGCACTAAATTTCATAAAATTTACTTTTATAGAGATATTTCTGAGTTACGTTTTATGGTCGCTTTGGTTATAAACAAACATTTAAGAACACATATTAAACAGCCATTTATTTTGAGGATAACAAGTCTGTCACTCTCCCCACTATAAAAGATTTTTTTAGTGTCACTCTCCTCAGTATAAAAGATTTTTTTAAATTTCAGCAATTCAAGCAAAGTAAATGTACTTCCATGAAAAAAGTCACCCAGTTCCTACCTTGGAAACTAAATCAATATTAAACCTTCTGCCTTCTCGGACAATTTGGGAATAGGTAATTTTCTTTGGTTCTTGGGTGGGAGTTTCTGAGGGTGCAGCTTCTGTCTGTCCCAATTCCAGAGTGGACTCTCCAGGAGAACTTTCACTGCCAGAGGTGGTTCCTGCTTCATTCCCTTCCGTGGCACCCGCTGGCTCCGTGCCCTGCTCCGGCTCCCGGCTCTGTGGCTCGGGGCAGGGGCTCTCTGCTGCTGGACACTCTGGCTCTGATCCTGGAGAAAGCCCCTTGGCATCAGAGGCTCCAAGGACAGGCAGCTTTGGCAGTGCACCAGCTTCTTCAACACCTTCAGCTGAATCCTGACTGATTAAAAACACAAGGGGAAAAAAGGGGGGGAAAAGTCTTGAAGAGTCTTAAAAATGTGTTTAAAGTTTTGAGTCAGTGCTGGAATGAAAACTTCCAGCATTTCTAAGAAAAGCATTACAATTTCTTTATCCTGACCAAAACAGGTGTACCCCCCACTAAAGAACTCTGGTTCTTTGACTGCAAAGCTGTAATTCAAGAGGACTTTTTTTATTGAGAAAAAAAGAACAACAAATATTTGGGTTCTTATTTTACATGTACTCAAAATGAAAATCAAGACCCTCATGGTGGAACAGCACAGAGCTACAGAAACAACAGAAATGTAATATTTTAAAAGAGAAACATCAAATTATTAAAATAGAAATTCCTTTTTCAGCTCTGCCCTTGCATTCCAATTAGCTGTTGAAGTAACACTTGTTTTTATGCAAGTGCTCCAAATTTGTGCTGTGGCTGAAGGCAGCCACTCACGGGAGGGACATTCCCAAACATTTACTCTGCACAGGCTGGTTCCTTTTCACAACATTCCTTTAGAATTCCCCTTATAAAGCATCCCTCCACTTTTAATCTCATCTACTCTTTTAATCCTGATCTTCAATGACACCTACCTTAGAAAGTAGTACTTTTGAACTTGGTTTACTTTACACTACCAGCTGAGATGAATCAAATCAATGTCATTGTAAGTGAAAGGACTTCAACAATAATTCCATGCTATCATTTTATCTTTATACCACAAGCCATTAATGCACTGAATAAACAATTTAATCTTGGCTGAAAACTAATGAACTGTGATTTTAAAGGTGATCTGCAAACATAAGAGTACCAAATTTCACTAACAGGATGGTTAAAATTCAGGGGACAGCGAGGTTATTCAGCAAACACACCAAAACACTCCCTTGCACACCTGCAGCCTCACAGCTGGATGCAGGGAGCAGGATTTCTGTTAACAAGGAACAAGTTGCTCCTCACTTATGAACTCAGGGAGCTCACACAGACCCACAGAAAGTTTGGAAGGAGAATCAGCTTGGGCACAGCCACCAGGAAGCACTTAACTCCTGACTGGGGTAAAATACTGCCCTGGGAAACACAGGAACTGCTACAAGGAAGCACTAACGAGAGAAGTCTGCTTCTGTACATTAATTATGTCTTTTTGCTTCGTATTGCAAGCATTAAATAACTATAAAATATCAAGGAAAGCGAAATACTTTGTCAAATGGTTTGTAAAAAAGTAATCTCTGCTACAAATAAAAATGAAAGTCAATTAAATTTTTAGGTTCTGTTTGGATTTTGGGGTTTATTTTTCAGGAATTTAGAACATGGTGTTTGTGAAAACTGCAAAAGCTCTTGGCAGTAGTGCAATAACTAAGAATGAAGCTTTTATTTAACTCATCCTAAACCTTTTTATAACACAAAATTTCAGAGAAAGGTTTTCTTTCTTCATTATCCCAACCTCCCTGTACATTTCAATCCCATTTTAAACATACTTGATAATTACTTTTTTAAAGCAAAATAAACTTGGATTCATAATACGTTGTACTTTTCTATATCACTGTGAAAAGCAGCATAACAGAAATGTTATTTTTACATATTTTAAATCTCTATTCACTTCCCATCAAAGAATACGTAAATCTCCATGATCTACAGCTCTACACTTTTTATAATGAAAGCCTAAAAAGTGTATATAATATGAATTCATGACATCCTTCCTATAGGAACAAATATCCCTGAATAATGTAAGAACTGTCTATAGAAATTACTCAAATTGAACTTCTGTACAGACAATTCTTCTGCTAATTCAGAAAAAAATAATACATCTGCAGACAAATTGTTGTGTAAATTTAGAATATTATCTTCCACCATTCATCAATTAATGGTACTAACAAAGGAATATCTTAAAATGAATGTGTCTTATTAATGCCTTGTAACAGCAACCCCTTCAGATAGGTCAAATGAAAAATTGCCAACCAGCTGGTTAATTTATTCAGCACAGGTGTTCACTATTTATTTTTCAGCCATTTGCCTTTTTTCAATACAGCTTGTTGTAGACATAGTATTCTTTTCCTTTGATGGATGCACTTTGTTCTAAGGCCATTCATTTCAGACTTGCACTGTGTATATTATACTGCTACCCAGCTGTTTATTCTTTCAAAATAAATGTTTAATGGTTACTTCATAGGAGTTATAAAAGTTAAGCAAAAACAACCGAATCCAGCCAGAACATGTAAATTGTCAGATACACAGCAAGTGACTCTCTCAGAAAGTTTTGAGTTCTTTTGGAGAACTTTTTCTTTGCTAGGTTTATTAATCTTACCATTGTTCCCTGCGGGTTTGGGGGTTTTTTGGTGATAACCAAGACAGACAGCTCTGTCCTGCTGAGTTAAATCCTTAAAAGCAGAATCTTCCTAACTCGAGGATAATCTCACTTCTCTGAAATGTGAAATCTCAGTGCTTGGGCTCTTTTGTGAGCCAGATATCAGTGGAAAATCATACAAACACTTAAGAGACTATGACACCTTTAAATCTCATTTACTACTGGTTCTGAACAATATTTATTACAGCAGCAGGTTTACAATTACAATATTCAAGTGATATTTCTTTCAAACAAGCATTCCATTTTCTGTGCAGTCAAGCAGCCATTACTGTGCAGCACTGAACCCTCGAAAAGCCTGAGCCTGTGACCTTCAGATGGTATCAGTCTAATTCACACCTTTTTTCCCCCCCTACTTACGATGTTTACAAAAAGAAATACATGTTTCTGTACAAGTATCTGTCAACATTTCATTTAGCTACCTAAGGGATTTTCTCAGGGATTCAAGGTTAAACTTACATAACTATCACAAAGAACCTCTCGGGAATTCAGAAGTGTTCAGTTCAGCGCAAAATCCAGAAGATAAAAATGATAAATACATAGTTCAGTTAGTTAAATTTATATTCAGTGGATTTAACTTAAATCCATTGCATATAAAAAGGACAAAAGGCAAATATTCCTTTATCACTTTAAGACTATGAAGTATTTCACAGTTAAAATCCTACTGTCCATTTGTGTTCCTGTGTACTTAGTTCATTTTACATGTGCGTGGTGAAATGCTTGAAGCCAAGAGCACAATGTGATCATTTACCTCTGGGCATATAAAATCATTCACACATTTTCTATATTTCTACTTACTCTCCAAAACAGAAATCTTCTACATGTTGAATAGTTTTGTCCTTCCTGCTCAGAGGAATGGCTTCTTCATCCTCAAGGATCAGTTTTTTCCAGTCTTCACATTCATCACCGAGATCCGTCTTTTGCTTACAAAGAACAATTAAACAATTACACGTTGTACTGAGGGAGCTGTTCCTGGAATTGTAAACCTCCCTAGTCCCAAATAATAGGTACCATCTAATACAAGAAGATGATCATCTTAATGATCTTCCTTCTATTCAGATTTTGAAGTTAAAACAGAGCTGGTACCTTATTGCAGCATGCCAACATCTGTACTACAGGACTAGGCTCTAGTAATCTGAAAATACAGTGTTAAATACAAGCTTTAGCAGTGAGTTGAAGGTAACTTTGAATACAATCTACTAAGGTTTGCCACAGTCAGGTTAGAGGCAAATTTTGTGACAAAACTCTTTGAATGGGGACCATATGGAAGAACACCAGTGATTTGGGTATTGTATCAATCTGTCCACACAGGAATCTCTAAATCATGTAGCAGAACCCTGAGAATATGAAGTTCTGTCACTGAGCAACTCCCCTGATTATACCAGGAGGCAGCACAGGGATGAGACTGAGCTGAAACACTTCCATCTTCTATGGCCCAACAGGCTCCCAACGCCTCTGTAAATAACAGGAACAGCCAGTTGCTCATACAGCCCAAGTGCTCCATCTCCTAAATAAATATCCTCTTCAGGAGATTTCTAGTGGACTGTCATGAATTAGATAAACTTTGCTCATTGAAAAATACACTATCAGCATTAATCTTTTTGTCCTGGTTACAGGACATTTCAATGGAAGGATCCAGGAAAGAAGAATCAGCTGAATGCAAACGAGAAAAACAGAAGGGACTGAAACATCAGGGAGTGGAAAAGAATCCAACAGGAAAGGGAAAAGATCAGATTATCATTTACAGAATGTGCTGGGAAAGGAATTGAAACAACAGTCTGGTGGGTTCTAAACAAATTCAAGAACTCAGAAAGTATGACTGAGCACAAGACGGGTCTCAGTAACATGAACAACCCAGGCACAGCAGAGCCAGATGGGTAAGGCTCAACCAGCTTTGCTACAAACCTCTTTGATCTGTCAAATTACCAAAGAGAAAGAGAATTGTGGTGATTTGTCTGGTAATAAATCATGCAAACAACAGAGATTTAATGTTCAGGAACACTAAAAGAAGTCATTGAAGAAATTTTTACCTGATTTTCTTTAATCCAGGATAATAACCCTGAAAAACTAAAGCTGGCCCAGTTTCCACCATAGTAATTTCTCCTGTAAAGGGAGAAAAAAAACAAACCACAACAGAAAAACTTGATGGACAGATAAAACACAGCCTTTTCAGATTAAAGAAAAAACAATGAAGTTTGAGGCATTCAAAACGTTTTCCATGACAGATTTTTCAGATGCAGAATATATAGAAGTTGGTATTTCACAACTCTTAATGAGATGCAAAATTTCCCTTTTCCCACATTTGTATCCATCTCCAACCAAAGACTATAGTCCAAAATCAAAGTATTTGGGGGGATAAATGGACAATGCTGAGAAAAACACATGGGATGCTGTGAGGAAAAGGAACATACAGGTAATTCTGCTTCTTGGACAAGACTGACCTCTTATCCATTATGTCAAATAAAGGAAAGTTCACTTTCTTGTTTATTTGATTAACAGATTTTGCCTATTACAGTCTGTGAAGATGCTCTGGCAAAATTCTTATTGAACTCCATGTACTGCAGGTGGAGCCAAAGGAACTGATTTGTACAAAATGATCATCCCTCCCTGAGCACTTCCCAGCTTCTATTGACCACCTTCTTGCTTGAAAAAGATTAGTTTATTTCTTTTACATCACAGAAAATTAATAGTTCTGCTGTTAATCAAAGAAAGAAAATCAAAAAATCTATCCTCACCTTTTAAAAAATGTTCTATCAACATTTCTGTAAACATCAGTCAGATTAATTTAGCTTTTGTTGTCATGCATAGCACATCCTAAATATTTAACAACTCTGAGAGGAAAAATAAAAGAGCAAGTACATTTTAAAAAATCACCAGTTCTTCTAAAGCAAAACAGTCATTTCAGGATTTAACTCTGTTTTTTGGCACTGTGTGCTGACAGTTCAGAAGCCTGAAAGACACCAAAAATACCCTCCTGAAAGGTTATCTAATGTTACTGCAAACACTAAAAAAAAAATAAAAATTTAAATTTAGGGAGGAAGATGGGTTTGCATTTTACAGAATAACGTGAAGGCTGTTAAATCAAATGAACTTAAAATCTTATCATAACCTCCTCTGCTTCTGAACTGCGGGGATGAGTGTGATACCAGTGCACAGCTGAATTCAGGTTAGATTCTCCTGCCTGGATTTACGATGGGATGCTTTTGACAGCGCTGATCTGCCCTGACAAAGACTTCATGAGGAGTGTCAGCCCCGCTGCAGCACCGCAGGGTGATGCTCTGGACCACGGTGCTTACTTAGCATATGAAGGACAGATGTCTGCTGAGCAGGGCCTAATTGCTCCTGACTACAAACTGACCTAAAAAAGTCTTTCAGCTCCTGCAAGGCAACAGTGAAGAACATAAATAGGACATCTTGTGCAAAGACAACAAAATCTGGCATCCTCTGAGTAAAGGTGGCTCCAACAACAGAGGGTGGTGTCCCAGAGCTGGGGGCACCAGGACCAGACCCTGCAGTTTGGTCACTCCAAGCACCACAGCTCCATCTGCAGATGGTTTCCAACCAGAAATTCCAGTCCTCTTTAACAAGGAGCTCATCCTTACCTTGCTGTGTGAATGACATGGGTGAGCTTAAAAACTACTGCTGTTTGGTGTCACACAGAACACAAAGAAACGAGGATTAAATCCATGAAATGCCCAATTCTGTCAGATTCCAGCCTGTAAAACAGCCACTGGTAGTTGCAATGCTGTGATCACCTCCAGTTTTGTTTGCCCTGTCAAGGGTGCAGCTGAACTTCTTGATGCTTGTTAAGATTCCACAGAATAAAAAGTTCAATATCCCTGTATTATCTGTCACTTGTGGGATTTCCAAAAAATACAGCCATGAAGATTTATTTTTAAGGAAATCTGCTGCTTTAGTTGAAATTTCTTGAACATGGCATACAATCTGGCTGTCAGAGCAAGCAAGGTCATTGATCACTGAAATAGCAGAAAACACCTGCCTAAAATTAGGAGTGCGTTTCTTGAATCTACACCAATAAAAGCCATACATATTTAGAATATTTAAGAAGTTACAACTCTCAGTAAGAGAAATTAATGTTATTTTCACAGGAAGTTACAGAAGTTTATTTGTGAGATCCCTCCCAAGCTCAATATGATCATCTCCTTAAGCAGCAACTTCCAGATTTTTTTTTTATCCTGGAATTTTAATTAGTTTCCCTTGCCTTGAATCAGATTGCTTAATTTTCTCAACTGAAAACACTGCAGGAAGAAGACAGACAAGACATGATTACCGACATAATGAGCAAAGTTTTTAGCAAAAATCTTGAGGAGGAATTCTGAAAAGAGCTGACTAATGGTTTTACAATTAGGGGTCCTTTGTAACCAAATATTTTTGTTATAATTGCCCTGAAGATGAACTGAGGAATTCCTTAAAGTAATGGTCAAAATCAAAGCTTAATTAAAGCTAAAACATTGTCCCAAAATCTCAAGGACTAAAATCCTCTCTTCTTTTGCTCTATTAGCAAATTACAAAGATGGATATTTGCTCCCTTTTTTAGGGTTATAATTCAATTATCCCCTAACTAAGAATAGGAAACATTTTGAAGGTGTAACAGCAGAGGCAGAAACTATTTTTTCTACCAAGTTAGACAGAGCACAGATGTCTTCTTTTCCTATCATACACTACTTCCTAGGTTATATTAGCTCAAAACTCCTCCTGTATTACCTGGGCTTTCACCTGAATTATAAAACTGTTGCTTTTATTCCACCTTTTTCAAATCTTGTATCTGTAGTTCAGAGTCAACAGAAGAACTGCTGAAGTCATTTGCCAAAGTTTTGGAAATGCAGCCCAAGTACAAAATCACCTCTGCAAAAAGCTTAATTCTCTCTTCTCCTACATTAGCTTGTGACTTTTTTCTCAGTTACTAACACCGTTTTTCTTCAAATTCTTCAAAAGAATTTGCAAATCCCAGTCCAGAACACTGAAATCACAAATTGTTTCCAACTGATTAACAATCTTGGAATCTGAACCAAGAGAATATCTAACGTGTTCTTTTGAAGGCAGAGGGCAATTTTAGAAACTGGACACATCTGAAAGCAGGGGAAACACGAGCCATAGAATCATAGAATCAGATGGGATGGAAAGGACCTCTGAGATCATCCAGTCCAACCCCTGATCCACAACCACTGCAGTGCCCTCTTGTCTTACTGTTGGTTGCCTGGGAGAAGAGACCAACCCCCACCTGGCTACAACCTCCTGTCAGGTAGAGAGTGATGAGGTCTCTCCTGAGCCTTCTCTTCTCCAGGCTGAACAACCCCAGCTCCCTCAGCCTCTCCTCACAGCACTTGTGTTCAAGTCCCTTCCCCAGCCTGGTCGCTCTTCTCTGGCCCCTCTGGAGTCAGTAGAAGTAAGAACTGGAAAAGCATTTCCTGGCCTGTGCTGTTCCCAGGCCATGTCAGAACCGCCAGGGTGGAACACTCGGAGCTGGTGATGGCTGGAGAAAAGCTGCTGATGCCTCACAATTGTGCCCAAGAGCTGCCTCTATGTGTCCATCCTGCATCTGATCTTCCAGAAAGAAGTCCTGACCCATCAGAGCAGCTGTCTTTTCCAAAGGAAGTTACTGCCACATCGATTTTAAGGAGGTGAACACAAAATGCCTTATGTTTCAAACCCATAAAGTTTCATGTGCTGCCTATTAAGAACACAGTCAAATATATGAAAAATTCCCATTCTGGCAGAGGGATCATGTTGAGGAGCATGAGACGAGGACTGCACTTCCCGGCCTTCCAGAAGGAAGGGTTTAACCCAAACAGCTCTCAAGATCCTTCAGCCCAACAAAAGGGTGGCAGCCACCTGTGCTACATCACATTATATCCTGGGATATGAACATCACCATGGACCAGCTGAGACCATCTTACTAATACCTTTGGAGATCATATGCTAAACCAAAACCAAATTTTTCAGGAGGTCAGAAGATACCAGAATTAAGGATTTTTTGCCTAGTTTTCATTACTGAAAAAGATTTCCTTTCTTTTTCTTGCAAGAAGCTGACCTGCTTTAAAAAGCAACCTTTCTGCTCTGTGGTTGCTGTACTTATACAGCTCCCACAAATGAGATAGACTGTCTAACAAGATGTGGAACACACTACAAAGCAGGTACCTTGGAGGAGGGGGGTAGAGAGAGAGGGCCCAGCACACTTTTGCATGCTCAGATGGAAGAATTTTGGACACAAGGAACACTCAAGTGAAGTAAGCTCAAAAAAAAGGTGTCAAGAAGCAAGACACACCGAGGTTACTCTAATTCTGCTTGAAGAGAAGTTAAAGTTCTGCATCTTGCCACTCCTTTGCCTCTAATTAAATTCTACATGGGAAGATAAATAAGTCAATGAGGAAGGACGTAGACAATAAAAATACAGCCTCCAAATGCTGTATTCTAGCTGCTGAAAATCAAACACAAGATGTAGCAAAACATCCTCACCTTGAACTGCCCCATCCCTGGTATCCAAACAACGACATAATTACAGAGATATAATTGTAAGAGGTAAATAAGCAAAGGACCCAGGGCAGAAACTTTAGCAAACTAAAGTTAGGAGAAAGTCCTTTGCATAAGCACAATTAGTATGGGAAGTATATTCACTTCAAGTAATCCACTTTTAGTCTTGATCTACCTTTCTTCAGCAACTTCAAGTTTAAACTAAGTGCCAATCTCCACATTTTAAATTGCAAATTACTTTTCTAAATCACTTAACAAATATCCTTGAAATTTCACATGTCAACAGCTCATTAATATCTACAGTAAATGTAGCTCTCTGAAAAGAACCACAGATTTTATGTTTATTGAGACAGATAGCTGGCACAGAGAAATAGAGCTCCTTCAATTACTAGTTGGCAGAAGCTAACTTCAGTTTAAAATCAGTCTGCAGGAATTTATGGCAACACTGCAGTGAAGTGACTATTTTGAATAAGATTAGCTACTGCTGATGGTGATGCTTGGACAGTGTTTATAAATCAAACTTAGAACTTAGTATTTTATAATAGGCCACTTCAAAACTATCTCCCATAATCACCTATGCAGTATATTATGATAAATGCAAACACAGCTGGGGATTAAAAGTAATAAAGTGAGGTACACAAGGTAATGAGTGCAAGTAAACTGCAAACAAAGACTTTATGCATATACATTTTCAGTACCTTGTGCCCAGCTTAACTCAGACCTTTGTAGGGAACAACAGATTAATCACAGTAGCGCATGTAACACAAGTATTTCAGTAACCCCAAATCTCATTTCCTTGTACTCTGAGAAGGTTTTAAATTCATGATTCTTAGAGAAGGAAAATCATACATTGTTAAACAGTGATATTCTGAATATAAACAACTTTTTTGGTTGATGGATTTTCAATTATACTGTTACCTCAGTAAAACAAAACTTGAAAATTCACCTAAAACAAGTATATTAGACGAAGTAAATAACAATAAAACATTTTAATTCAGATGAATCTCTCGTAATCTGTCCAAGACTCAACTTTCCATTTAGAATTCAAATTGCATCAGGTGCTGGTTTTCTGTTGGTTTTGGAGGCTTTTTTTGCAAGAACACTCAAACACAAAAAGCAGATGGCCTGAAATGCTTCCCTGTTTATGGGGCTGGGGTTCTGCAGTTAAACATTTCTATTTTTCTGGGCCAAAGTATGGATTCTAGACCATGATCCAGGAAGCACATGCACCAATTAAAAGGGCAGCTATTAATATGAGGGAAAAACACCTTGGTTAAGAACACCTTTTCCTGCACTAGAGCTGGGAAACAACTCCACAGGAGAAAGGAATCAAACGTGGAGGACTTCATTATAAAAGCATGTGTGAATGTAAATAAGCACATTGAAGTGAAACAGTAATGAACAAAATCTGTATTCCACTGTTCTAATTGCTGCTCCTGTGAATCTTCTGAAGGCTCTCCATCAAAGCTACAAACAGTCATGGCTAAAAGAAATCACAGTTCCAGGGGCTCATATGATTTCAGACTTTGATAGCCAATGAAAATAAAATACTGAAATAACAGAAGTTATTCTCACCAAACAAAAAGGGATAATTAATGTCAGGAATGAGAACGAAGGGCACTAAATGTGACTAATGTGACCATCCCTGCCTGTACCAAAGAAGGAGCAATCACAGCATCCTTCACCACATCACCGATTTTCCGAAGTCCTGAGCCAGCAGGCAAAAACTGCCTGTTCTATTGATGGAAATAACACCCCGAAATAAGGCAGAGACAGAAGCACAACGTTACTTGATGCCAGATGAACACAAGAGGAGCCCTGCAGCGCTCACTGGAACAGACACACACCCCCCTCTGGTCAGTGAATTACTGGAGTAACTTACGAATCCACATGAAGAACTCTCTGGCCACTCCTGGCACACGCTGCGGCAACAATGGATTCAGGCAAACCTGAAACGACACAGGCAGTTTTTAGAACTAAGAAATATTAAAAACTGAAATAAAGGTAGAACTTGGTCAGAAGCAGGCAACTCAAACAAAAGAAATTTTAGAAAGTGAGTCACTGCAATTTTTAAGTCTCATGCTACTAAAATAATGACCACTATTTTGTGTTAACATTTTCTTATGACCCTCTTTTTTTAGTGACTGTATGACGCATGTCACGTGCAAACCCTACTGAGTTAAAGCTTGGCACCAGAGTCTTCTCTAGAAACCTTGTGATCATAACCAGATTGAGCACTTGCCAGCACACTGATACTCAAATTTTAGTGGGATGCCCTGTAACTGCATCCCTCCTGATGCAGACAGGTATTACCTGAGGGCATTTTTGTGTATTTTTGTTCACTTCCAAGTGTCTGATATAAAGAGTCTGGCTGTCCTTAAAGTGATACCCTTATCAAAATCTCCCATGTCATGCAATTACACTGTGTCAAATCAGTGTATTTTCACTACACTTAGGAAAAAATACATAGTAAAAAAACACAACCAAAGGCTTGCCTCTACCAGCAACACATGCTTGGGACGGCACAGGATCCCCTTTGGAAGTCTAATAAATGAATGAGGCTGTTCTGTAACATCTATTCTCACTCAGCAGATTGCACAGGCCCAGTTGGATGACTCGGATCTCAGCACCTCCAGGAAAGCAGGACAGCTCATGGGCTAAGGAGCTGCACAGCACTAACTCCTCTGGAATCTCTTTTGAAGTGATCTATTGGCTGGTTAAGCAGGTAATTCAGTAACAGAGATTAAAACTCTAAGGGACTGGTATTAGGAGACACTTAGGCCACGTATTCAATTAAGGGATGAGATTAAACAAAGTGAACAAAGTTGTGGCTGATCTGATTTACAGCAGCGCCAGGAGCAGCTGCTCCAGTGCAACTGCAGAGACAGAACTGGAAGTGGAAAAATCAGGCGTGGGAGAGCACAGTCTTTTTTGGCTTGCTTCATGACAAACATCATCTCTGGCAGAATTCCAGGCCTATTCCAGTTGTCCATTTCTTCAGAAAGAATACTACCTTCACAAACAAATAAATCATCAGCTTACCAATGTGATGATTCATTTAAAACACAAGAGTTAAAGGTTACTGAATAACTCCCTACTACTCTTAAGGTAGCAGTTTGCACTTACTTAGAGTAAGAAGTTGCTAGACTTTAATGGGATATTAAACACAATTTAGCTCTTACACAGACAGGAACAAATAATTTTAAATGGCTGAGCTAATGTTTATTAATTTTAGAACCTGAAATGCAGCCTAGGAAACACCTTTTGGGACTTAGAGACACAAACCCTTTAAGCCAGCAAAGGCAAACACAACCATCAAAATAAGGAGGTTCAACCTCTTGGCCCTGATCTTCTGCCACTCCTGACCTCCTTCCCATCAAGCAAAGGGTCAGTTTTTGAGAGAGCAGTTCCATGGTGGTGTCCAAAAGCATAAATGCTTGGATCAATGCAATGGAGATTTTAGAACACTCAAGACAAATTTCCTAGGAAAATAGCTACAACTTCCCTTCAATTTTCTGGTTTAAATGATTACTATTTTGAGAGAGAAAATCCTTTTCTGAATTAGTAAAGCAGAAAAAGTGACAATAGTTCTGCACTGCTGCCCTTCCACAGCAAGTGAAGGCTGACCATGGAATTAACCTCTGGGAGTAGAAAGAGGGATGAACAATCACACCCGTTTGTTGGACATTTGTTTCACAGCCTAGAAAGGCCAATAACCCTTAGAGTAGAATTTTTGGAAGCAAGAACTCAAAACACAGAGCATTGTGAGCAAGGAGAAAATACTCCAGTGCAGCACAGCCTTCAGAACTGACAGGAGACCCTGGCTGCACACACTGATCATGTGAGAGCAGCTCCCCCCTGTTTATATCCACGTTCCATTTCACTCCCTCTATAAACTATCTGGAATAGAATCTACAACTACTATTTTGTTGGGACTTCCTGAAAATGGTCTTCTTTCCCTCAATGGGGCACAAAGAGTATTACTCTAGAAATGGAATTGAGAAACTTGTTTCTGCTTCCTTATTGATAAAAGCCACTGAGAAAGTGTTGTAAAACATCACCAGTGCTGCCTGGCTGACCTGGGCTGGAGTTATAGCTACCAGGGCATAACTGATTGCTTTAAGCTTGATCCAATTGATACTGTGTTGGAGGTCTGTTCTTCCATTAACCTTGGATGAAATTGTTCTCTGAATTAGCTTCCTTGCTCTTGAAAGCTGGCATCAATTTTCCTCACCAACCCTTTGCTTCTCAGATACTGTGGCCCCCCACGTACCCACTGGGAACAGAATGAGGCTGAAAGGCAAGGCCTGTGAATTCCTCCTCTTGGAGAGGCTCTCCAACAACCTGAGGGAGCAAGACACCAATTGTTCTGTGACAAAACCTCAGTAAAGCCAAGAAATAAGACTGTGCTGCAGCACCAGTTTCTGAATTCTCTTCTCCAACAGAAACAAAGGCACAGGGGAAAGAGGCAGCTTTGTGAAATGCCAGTCACTGCTAAGTGGGAGCTGGACTGCAGGATGGCTACTGGACAAAAAGCCTTTTCCAAGAAGGAATGTTCTGGTAAACACACCAGTGTCATACAGGTATAGATAGTCCTTCTCTGTCTAGGACAAAACTCACAGGAAAAGTCTCCTCACAGAAATGCTCGTTTATGTAATGACAGCACAGGAAGCTGAACTGTCTCCGACAGGACACTCACAGACTGGTGCAAAATAGGCCCCCTCCAGATGATTCAGTAGCAGAGAAGTATTATCATCTTTCTCTGAATTGTTCCTACCTGGAAATGGCTTTCTATTGTGGACTTAGATTTGTCAAAAACCCTAAGCTGTCAAAAATCCAGCTTTTGAAATGTGTTTGGACCCTCGCTACAGGGAAGAGCAGAGTCCAGATTGAAGTTTCCTTTATGCCTAATAAGTAAATACAGCTTTCCTCATGAAGATTATTCTAACACTTCCTGCCACTTATCCTTCCTGGGGAACAGGCATCTGCAGGTTTGGTCACCTTAAGGGATGAAAGATTTAGCACTACAACCTGTACCACTCACGATGTGTCTGAACAGGCAGTCGAGTAATGGTTTGGATCCAGTAACTTACATCACTAAGAACAGCAAGATCTAAATAAGAATCTACATCTCCCTTCAGATTACTACTAAAAAATTCTAAGACTGTACTGCTATCAAAATCAGTAATCAAATTACTGAATCATCATTGCCCTCTGCTACAATTAATAATAACCAATATTTTTTACTCCTTACTGTGAAGCACAGCACACATTTTATTGTATCTCAAATGAAAAGGGCTACTGCAAAAGAACATTTTCTCAAATAAGGTTGAAATCCAGACAATTCTTAGATTTGCAATGGTAATAACAGGAAATAAGAAGTCTGAGTAGGAATTGCATGATCCAACCACAAGAAAGCAGCACCAGATCCAGACTTCAGTGTGTTATACATAAACATCTGGCAGCATAAAAGGGATTTATGTGGAGGAATAAGGAGTCCATACAATACTTATAACATTTAATGTGCTGACTCAGATGTCCTTTGTATTTGAGGGAGAATCAATTCAGAAATAGAAGTGCTTGCTACCAAGAAATGTTTATATACTTTCGGTGTTTCCTGGCCCTTCCACATCCCCCTTTAGAATGCTTACACATGGAATATTTGCATTATGTTAGATTGTCATGCCCTTCGTTTCTCTTACCAGAAAAACAAAGACAAAGAGTTTTCCTTCCAGGAGGAGGACTGGTTAGTGCCAGTTGGAATCTCTATCATCATTCCTTAAAGCCCCTGCCTTCTTCCACTTAGTAACCCCCATTTATCAGATGCAGTATTAAATTAGCCTCTCTGGCCTTGTCAAGGAAACAGTAATTTAAAGTTTCAGTGAGGTCAGACATTCCATCTGCACACAGATATAAATATAAGTATAAAATTAGTGATTTTACTCATTAGTGATCCTTGGATTGCTACTACTTTCTAACAGGTAGAATTGCACGGGTAGTACTTGATACCCATCCAGCAGGTGATGCATCCAGTGCCTCAGTGAAACACGAGTGCAAAGTCAGAGTGAACCAACTGGAGTCCCCAGTACTGTTCCCAGAGCAATGCTGGCTGCACACTTGCCCTCCTGTGTTTGGACTTCTTGCTTCCTGCTGGAGAGAAAAAGAATGGCAAGCAGACTGAATCATAATACCCTGGCTCTATTAGATGAACAAACACAGTGGCATGGCCACAGCAGTGTGTAAAGGGGCTGCAGCACCAGTTTTTGTGTGTTATGCACAGGGAGCTGCTGTGAAAGGCTCCAGGGCTGCAGCAGAAGCAGCTGCAGCACGGGGGGAATGCACTCAACGAGCACAGACACAGGTCAGGACAGTCCTCAGCTGAAGAGCACAGCCCCCTCAGACAGCACTTGCTCTCACTGCCTCCATCACACCTTCCTGGACACCTAACAGGCAGATTAATCCCAATAAATCTTACAGAGGTGGCTGCTGCAAGCTGACCTTGAATTCTGCATCTGGTTGTTTCCAGCAACCTCTGACCAAGATAATCTCCATTACATGAATTTTTGGAGCTTCCACAAAATCAACCATACTTTCACTTTCAAGAATAGTGTTTTAGCAGTAAAAAAGAAATAGGGGAATTAGTTACACATTAGTTACCAAAAAACCAATTCTTTTAGTTTCAACACAGCAAAATTAAAACTATAGATAACGGCTGAACTACAGAACTTTTTTCTTCAACTTTAAAAGCCAATTAATTTTTTTAAAAAATTACAAAATAATGCAAAGTTGTAATTCACCTCTGTGTAATCAAAAATTAATTTTAGGCTTACACACTGTGCCTCCTGCTCAGCAGCTGTACATGCTGCTCTAGTGAGGCACTGCCTTTAAATGGACACAGCCACTGCCCTGAGCAATTTATAAACAGCTTCATATGTGTGGAAGTGTCTTGGTTCCCAAGCTGTTCACTGCAAACTATTTCCCAGTCATCCAGCTGATAAGTTTTTACTGAATTACATGAGATTCATCTTGAAAAGGCTTAAATGTTTAATTTGCTTCACTGTATCTACTAAATAAATCACAAGTGGCTCTTTCATAATATAAAACGTTGAAGGAAAATATATTAAAAATGCTGGAACACAGACAATTTCAAAACAATCTTCTGGAGTCAGACAGTTGACCAGCTGCAATAAATTTTGTTTGCATCTGAACTTCTGAGAAGAGCAGCTGACTCTGGAGGAGCTCATTATACCATCTTCATGGTATGTTTTTGGTATATGTGGAACTTCAAAGGCATTTCATAATTCAATTGGAAATTAAAATATTTATTGTATATAATATTTTAAGTTAAAGACAACTAATTAAATTTGAATATTAGATTTGGTTAATTTTAATATACGCTCATATTGCAGAACAGTATCAGAAAATATTTCTACATTACAGAATATGGTATAGAAATGCCAACCCACTGAGACAAGTGAAAAACCATAACTGGTCAAGGAAGGAGCCACAAGAAAAGAGTTCCTCCTCCTACACTGTAGTTCCAGACCTGTATCCCAGCAGGGGAACCTGGCAATGCAAACCATGGACTCTGGCAGTTGGTACAAATAAATGTTATTTAGAAAAGGAATGACATTTCCTACTGGAACAGACAAACGTGTCTTTTCAACTGCTCCTGCTTCAGCCCAGAACTCTGAAGTCCCTTGCAAAGCTTTTTGCTAAAGGAGTTTGTCACTCTGATATGCAGATAATCTACTCTGTAGTTTTCAAAGTAGGGGCACAGGAGTTCTACAGTTTCTTATTTTGTAAGATCAACAACATAATCTGAAAACCTGAAGAACACAAACAGGCTGAGAAGGACAACAAAGGGTTCACAGAACAATGAGTTTTCTCCCAAGAGCAGCACAGGATCTGGGAAAGAAACCTGTCTGAGGCAGCACCAGGAGCTCAGACCTCCAAAGTGGCTATCACAGCATCTCTGCTACACCCCAAAATCCACACTGGAAACCAGAACACAAGTCCTCAACTTTAGTTAGGTTAAAAAAACTCAGAAAGAAGATAAAGGCATGTTTACACTGGAAAATACTAAAAAAAAATCAAAGGGGGGACACACAGGACATGGGACAGGACGGTGAGTCAGTGTTCATGTTGTTTGACATCCACATGGACAGGCAATGACTTAGTTATAAATGATAATAAAAATGTGACTCTATTTCCTCCTTCCAGACATCAACATTACCAGTCAGGGCCACTGTGTTAGTCCACAATGACCACTGACGTCAACAAATATCCACCTTCAGCTGCTTTTCCATCGAGCTTTCAACTCTAAATAGCTGCTGATGTAAACTGAAGACCGTGCAGTTATATAACCAAAATACCAGCCCAAAAGATGTATTAAAAAACATTTTTGGCATGTCCTAAAAATATCCTGCAACAATAAAAACACTAGGAATTATTTATTTTTTGAAATCAACCTTCAATGTTAACTTCAAAATTCACATCCATAATATTCAGGTTAGGTTTTCAAGGTATATTTTAAAAATAGTGATAGTACCTGGAAGTGATTTTTCCTAACACTACACTTACATAAGATAAACATAAAGTACTTACACCACTCCCAGCATATCGAACAATAAATAATAGATTCTCCTGACAGGACTTTGATGACCTGGCAAAGCCCGAGTGCTTTCAGCCAAAATCATATGAAACCATAAATCACTCTTTATTTTATAGAATATTTCAAAATGGATTCCTGCTTTCTACCTTGAAAGTCATTTCATGTGTTATTTATAACCACTGAAAACCAGAATGGAAAGAAAATTGCATAGAACTAGAAAATTTACTGTGACTGCTTTTATAAAGAATAACTCCTTTTTAGAAAAAAATTAGAATTGCTGGCAGACAAACTTGTGAATACAACACCTTTTAAAGAGCCACATCCTTTACAACTTCCCCAGCAGTAATGCAGGCCTTGTGGAGCATCAGAGACAAGTTTAAGAAGTGAAGACTGAATACAGCCCAATGACCTGAAGAAATTCCAAGGTAAGGATGACCTGCACCTGTATCCACAGCACTGTGCACAACCACATTGCAAATCTTTGCACCTACAAGAGCTTCTGCCCTAAATTCAGTGTTGCTGAATGCTTTGCCTCTGAATTTTGTATTTGACAACTTCCTGAAGACAAAAGCTCTGCCACTGACTCCCAGCTCTGCGTGTCCCTCTCAAACAGACGCCTGTTTTTTGGGATATTTACAGAGAACTCCTCCTGTTCCCTCTCGCTGTCCATGTACCACTGTGAATTCCTGCACTATTTCAAAGTGACCCCACAAAAGCTGGTCAATAATGAACCCCCTTAACTGAACATGACTAATGCCCACCTTGAATTCCTTGAGCAAGCATTGACATCAGCCCTCCCAACTTGGATCCTACAGACTTTTAGACAATAAAAATCAACAAGCATCAATTCATAAAAAAGAGATTCCATTTGCACTGAGCTTCCTACATGGAAACAGTTACAAATTACAAAACCAGGAAAAGGCCACACATGCAGAAAAGAATGCAACTACTGTGCCATGAACATAATGAATACCACGAACACAAAATAGTTATTACATATGACAATTAAATACCCTAGGTACACTCAGCACTGGTTACAGCATTAGAAAACACAGCTGAAGACTAGGCTAAGATATTCCCTCAGGAGCCACTTGCCAAAGGGAAGACAGATAAAAGTTTTACTCAAAATAATCTTCCATAATTTAAGAGATTTTAAAACCACCAGTCAGTCAGTGGTGTTAGTCACCACTTACGTATGTTCTGAGCAAAAAGGAATGCAGAGAAAAGACAAAATAATTCCTAAAAAGCAGAATTCTGAAAATCTCGAGATCGGTTACAGCAAAACTCTCTACAGGTGGGCAGAAAGTCATCCCTGAATACCAGTGGCTAAAACAGCTGAATATCTTAACATAATTTGGATAAACCTTTGAGTTTCTGCATCATGTACACAAACACTATTTACCTCATGGCAGTGAAGAATGGATTATCCTCAAAAATCACATAATTTATGCATTTTTTAATATTTTACCCTTACAGTTTCATACTTTAGCTTTTCATTATTAACTATTCTTCTCATACAGCCAAAATACTCATCTATCTGCAGACACGTGAAAATTTCAGACTATTATTAGGGCTTCCACTCCATACAACAGGGTTAAGAGCATACAAGGGATCTCCTCATTTGCTTAATAACCTTAATTTTGAATTTTTAGTAGAGTTATGGTCAACAACAGGGCAATATGTTTTCTTAACTCTCAGAAACTCCATAAATACATCAAAAAACCTTTAAACAGTTATACAAACACTGCACAGGAATTGCTTTTTTCCTGCTAAAGACCGAAATTACATTAAGAAACGCACTCATTCTATTCCAAATTGCTGGAAATCTTCAATCCCAAGGACACAATTTGACAGATTAGTGGACTCTAAAAACAGTTGTGGATTTCACATGGAAAACAGGAACATTTAGAAGTGTCTTCCCATTTGTGCTCCAACCAACACCCTGAGCTCTTCCCAAAGGCAAACAAAATCTGGGTGTAAATTTGGGACCTACAAACAGTGGAGCATTTTAAGATTAGATTAGAGTCTGATGCTGAATTTAAGGTGGAGGGCTTATCAAGACCAGTCTGAATCTGGTCAGTCTCACTGGGTTCTCGGAACAGAAACCTATTTCAATACGTATAAATTATTTCAATACACAAGCAGCAAGACTCTTACTTCTGAAGGAATATTTTAAAATTGCTCTAGTAGTTACACTATGGTTTGTTTCAGTGAGACATTCCAGGTCTCCATCATTATTGACCCGAACAGGATGAACTTGTGTGGGCATAAATGGGCATAAAGTTCAGAATTAAGGGTCTGACGTGTGCAATAACTCACAGACTAAAAAATACGTTTTAATGCAAAAGACTCAAAAATTTTGTGTTATTTTTAAGCACACATAGAGACTGGAAAAAATAATTAAGTATGAAAGTTCTTGTATCGTAGGATATGATCAAAAAACCCATATTATCGACATATACCACCTCTACTGCAACGAGATGGGATTTAGCTCTACAGAGCTGTTTTGGGCTCACAAAAGCAAACCTGCCCAGCAGGACGGCGTTCCGGGAAAAAGGGCTGGCAAAGGAGAAGAGTCAGTCAGACAAGGCTTTCTGAGGCCCCGAAGGAGCCGCTGTCTCAGGTGTGCGGGGCAGCGGGCGAGGGCCCCACCCGCACCTCCGCCACACCTCTATTTCTAACCACATCTGGACACTTACGTGTTATTAGCAACCCCGGGGGCGGGCTGCGAGTGCCGAGGAAGCTGCGAGGGCGGCTGTCCCCGCAGGTGTCCCCGCAGGTACCTCGGCAGCCGCTCGCAGCCCCAGAGCCCCCAGCCCGCCCTGCCCAGACGCCGCTGCCTCCCCTCAGCCTCCAGCTCCGCCCGCGCCCCCCCTCCGCCTCGCCCTCGGCGGCACGGCCGCGGGGCTGTGTGGGCGCTGCCCCCCGGGCCCGTCCCGTGCTGTGCCGTACCGGTGCCCAGCACCACCACCTCGAACTCTGAGGGAAGGTTGTCCGCCATCTTGGAACCGCCGTCACGCGGCGCCGGCGGAAAGGGCGGGAATGGCACCGGGGGGTTCCGGGGCCGCGGCGGGGGCGGGAGCGGCCCTGAGGGAGCGGCCCTGAGGCACCGCCCGGCACCGCCCTCACGGACCCGCGGGGCGCGCCCCTGAGAGCCTTCAGCGCCCCTGCCAGCCCTCAGCTCCTCGGCCTCACTGCCCTTCTCATTTCTCGCCCCTCTGCTGTTCTTCTCATCCGCAGCACGAGCGGATGAGAACACCTGGCGTACGGGGTGTCGTGGGACGCGGCGGTGAAGGCGCACAAGTTCCGAGCATCCATGAGTAAACTCCGTAAATACTGCCATGCGGCGGCATTCCCCCTGCTTAGCCAAATGCAAAACAATTCAGTGCAAACGCCCGTATTTTTTAATGATCTGTGGATCGATTTTTGGGAAGAAATTCTTTATTGGGAAGGAACTGTTCCCTGTGAGGGAGGTGAGGCCCTGGCACAGGTTGCCCAGAGAAGCTGTGGCTGCCCCATCCCTGGAAGTGTCCAAGGCCAGGTTGGACAGGGCTTGGAGCAACCTGGGGCAGTGGAAGGTGTCCCTGCCCATGGCAGGAGGTGGGACTGGGTGGGCTTTAAGGTCCTTTCCACCCAGACGATCCTGTGATTTTGTGAATTCCACTGAAGTTTCTTGGATAAGCAGTTCTTCAGAGACAACAGATGTCACTTTTCTTATTTCCCTTGCATATGCACTGTTTCCAAAACAATTCCTGTTGTTCTTCAATTTCATTGCTCACTGCTCGTTATTAATATATCCAGGAAAGTATTTCCCTCATTATTTGAAAAAGTTAAAAGTTCCCTTACTCCCCAGCTGCAATAACTTTTTTTCCTTTAGCCACCATGTTGAATGCAGATTTAAAAAGTGCATTAGTTATTGTGTATTAGTTAGAAAGTGAGTCATTAATCTAACACCCTTTCTTGTGAATTAACAGCCATAGTATATGTTTGATTGTACTATATTCTCTGCATGCAAAACCCTTTCTATTTTTCTCAATGCATCCATTAACTGGTTTTTAATTTCCCTCTAAAGCCCAAAGTAACACTCTACCTCCTCTTGCACCTTACAGAAAAAAGAGGCTGGAATCTGGAATGAAATCCAGGATCTACTGGTCCAGAGTAGCTCTTCCTGTATTACCAGTCTGAGTGAAAGAACAGCAAGTATAAAAGCACATATTTGAAAAGGCCAGATACAGCAACATACACAGAACACCTGTGCCAGAATACTCTGGAAATTTCTGGAAAGTTTTGCTTTTTATTTTGCATTTAATGGCTTATATGGCTTTTAACTACTCTCTTGATATTATTCATTGTGTATGATTATATTAAAGTCTTAACACCTTAAATCAATAATAACAATAAACCAGCTAGCAGACTGTTAACACCTTATTACAAGCTCCTTGTTCACATAGCAAAAGAATAGTGAAAATAGTATAAAGTGACTAATGGAAACCAGAGCCCACCTTTACCCCCATGGTACTGCCAGACATGCTAGAGCAGAGTTAGCACAGAAAATGGTCTAGCAGGAAACATAAAACAACAGAAAAAACAAAAAATATATAGATTTAAACATCATTACTTCATTACTACACTGAGAAATATATAGCAGAGAAAATGAGTAGTTACCAATTCAAATAGGAGTAAGATCAAATCTTATATTTCTTATATTTATGCTTTCAATTGTCCCACAGAGACTTTGATCCAAACTTCCATTCTGCAATTCTGTGAATGGAGCTGTCATTTCTACTTTTTAACCTGCAACACAGAAATTTAGCTCCGGAA
Organism: Pachyramphus minor; assembly: GCA_013397135.1. Classification (NCBI taxonomy): domain Eukaryota; kingdom Metazoa; phylum Chordata; class Aves; order Passeriformes; family Tyrannidae; genus Pachyramphus; species Pachyramphus minor. The sequence goes on along the minus strand of VYXB01001579.1, from coordinate 90,231 downwards.
TTCTCACAGTGCTGGATCATCCTGACCTAAATGTCTTGTGTTCAGGAACAAAGCAGCACTATATTGGTTAGATCAGATAAGACAAATTCCCCTTGCACGTCCTTTTCCTGCTGAGGGAGGGCATGCTCATGAAAATATAACATCATGGTGAAACCCTTTTGTTATTGTTTAACATAATTCTAGGACTGCACTGGAGCAGAGCTATTTCACTGTCAATGTCTTACTGTTTCTCAAGTGCTTAAGTATTTATCCCACCACAAAATGCTGTTGTTTGGTGCTGTGAGTTCCTGTGAGCTTCATTCATAAGATGCAATCAGTGCAATCCTATTTCATGATGACAGTCATTATCCACTGGACCAGAAATCCTCCTCAGTACTATTTATTTGACAAAAATGATTATTCAGGATCTTTAACTGAGAGGTTTGTCAGTCCCACACAACACAAAAATATTTCTCTGTACTGCACAGTTTTAATATCAGCAAATGTAGAAGTGCAATATGTAAGTATGAATAATTTTTATGAGAATTTCATGGACCTTGAGAAAATGTCTTGCCATGTTTTTCTCTTTAGCTATTTAATTGCAATGTCATATTAACAGAAAGCAGCATACCCAATTCTGCATGGATGAATAAACACATTCAATAAAGAAGATTTAACAGAGTAAATCAAACACTGGATTAAACATTTTCTGCATAACAGACCACAAAATGGGCATTCATTTTACCAATAGATCCTCTACATTAGAAACAAATAGAAATGCACACCAACATAATTAAACTGCACATCCTGTGGCCTGATTACTGAATTTCCCTGTATTTTGTTAAACTAGGTCTCATCAATTAGAATTGCCAAAATGCATTCCAAAATGCACACAGAAAAACTAAATGTAATTCTTTTAACCATTTCTATTCAATACATATTCCCCTATGTTTTATGAAGTAATTCACAGTCCTATATATTGCAGGGGGTTTATACTGCATTTTTAGCAAAAACAATTCAGAAGGACACATAAGAAGATCAATTTTAAGGTTCCACTTTTAGCAGTTCTAAATATGTTTTGTGTGAGCAACTTTTCCTACTTTTTCATTTCCAGCAAAACATCTCTCCTAAAACCATGGTGTTTTGCTTTTACTTGGGATTTTCACATATTCACAGAAGTACCTTTGTTACTTTAAAGTCTGTGTAGTTAACATTTAACTCTATCAAAATGCATTTCAGAAATGTAGTAATCTGAGCAAAACCTCACGTTTTCATGTTCCCAGGGAGAAAGACTGAAGCTAGAAAGAAAATCAGGAAGAATCAGCACTGGAATGATGGAGTTTTCCAGTTATTTCAAGATCCAGTCTCAGATCATTTGCTCAAATGTGTCCTCCTCCAAAAACAAACAGCAAATGCTTCATATTCACTATGATGAATTTTAATTTTTTTGAGTTACAGCCTCTTTATCCTGCGGTGACTTCACGTGTGAAATCTCATTATTCGTTCTATTATTCCCTCAATGGATACAGAACTTAATTCTACTCGAGTACCAGTTTGAATAAGGCTCAGCAGCAGGATTGGGCCTATCAGTGCTTGAAACATCTTGTGGATAACCCGATTTATCCCAGTGAAATGGCTCATTAGCTCAGGCAGCAGGGAAATGTTTGTTGCTGCAGTTCTGCGTGGGTTTCATATGGAGTTTGCAGTTATGCAACTGGGCCTCGCTCAAGCATGAACCAACTGGATTGTTCATTAACCACAGGAACAGCCACTCTGTGCTCAAGCGTGTTTGTGAAAAAATGAGTTGTTTCCAAATTCCTTCCAAACTCCCAGACACCTTTATTCTATCTCCTCCTTGGTTGCCACTATCTGAGTTTTTCTTTCGTCCTGTGGTTTAGTCCTAATCACGCCCTTAAATCCTGTGTTTTGTTAGTGGCATTAGACCCTAAAGTGCAAGTTCTCAGTGAGATGTAGATACTCAGTTCCCATGGATGGGATGAATATTCCTCTGATACACTCATCTGGGCCTTGGTACATCAGTGAACTGAACACAGCTTAAAAACTGAATAATAAGCCCATGTTTTCTACCTAAGAAGCAGTGGAACTAATGTGGAAGTTGCTCTTTTGATTACTAAGATGTGGGTAAATTATAGGATTGTTTAGGGAGATGGGGAAAGAGAATTACATGTCACTTGACTTCTGTGAGCAGGCAAGGCAAGGAGTCTATTTTCCCAATCTTTAATTAATGACAATCTGCAACAATTCTGTAGGTCTCTCATGGCAGTCAAAACTTTCTTGTACAAAATGAACCCAGAGGAGAGAAAAACCAGGATCGTGGCTTTGATCAGGCTGCTCTGCCCAGCACAGCTGGCAGAGTATGGAAAGAAAGCTCCACTCCAGCTAAATCAAGGATTACCAATGACTTTTACAGGTCTCCAGGTCTCCTAAAACTACAGATGTGCAGGATGAAGGAGGTTGCCTTTGCAGCAGCCTCAAAATGCAGGGGTTTTTTTATGCTACAGGATAATCTTTAATCTTAAAATAGCTGATGAACCTTGGATGATGACTAATACGCTGCAGTTTTCCTTGCTTGTCTCTCAGAGACGTGGAGGAAAACTTACTTTAGGAATTGGAGAGATGGAGAACTACTGGTGGTAGAACCACACTGCATCTTTATTTGCAGTGAGGTAGCCCCATGTTATTCTGTGCATTACATGGAGTTATGGGTTTATTTGGTTTGATTTCTTCTCTCAGTGCTCTGTAGTGATCACTAAAACAATGACCACAGTTGAACCTCTAAGGATTTAAAGTATAAACTCTCAGAGAATAAATGTATTTTGTATATGTATCGAAGAACATTTATATGGCTAAAATACATGTTCCAAGCTTGGCATTTCTAAATACTCTTAATAACCAATCTCTTCTGTTTCTTCTTATCTGCTGAAAATGACAGCAGCATAACAAAATGTGGTATCAATAATTGGGAAGAATGACTGAAATTATGCCATTGTAAACTAGGATGCTACAAAACAGTTTAATGCTTTCTGTCCTTAGCAGTTCCATTATTTGTATATTCCAGCATCTGAAAGTCTGGGTCAATCATGGCATTTCTGCAACTGCCAGGAAACACCAGAAAAAAGAAATGGATTGGATATAGGGGAATGCTGTATAAAGTTGGGCAATAAATCAAGATTTATTAAGATTTAATCAAGATTAAGTAAAGATGGACAAGTGTGTCTCATGGTATTCAGTAACTGCCCTATTTAATTTACAATATTACAAGGAGCAGTTTTATTGCATTGTAAGGTTTTCATACTTGTGCTTTCCAGGTTTAGGAAAACTGTACCTTTTCCAGCACATCTGGAGACTGTGACTTATGTAAGAAACTAATCTCTTTTCTCTGGAACTATTCCTGTTCTTCTTCGTATTGCATTTCTTTTATTCATCTCTCTTGACTTGTTGCCCATTTATGGATACAGATCCATTTAGCCATTAGGGCATATTCCTACTTCATTCCAGTCAGCACAAGTTTTACCATGTGAAGTTCAGCCTCTACATCCTGGTCTTTTCTGATTGTTTAACCAGCAATAATTATAGTTGGAGGTGAAATGGATGTTGCTTTAAACAGGAGAGAGGAGTAATTATCTCATTTCGCTGTATATTTAAAATGTGCCCATAGATATATTGAGAAAAACCAGGAATTGATCTGAGAGGTGGATGATACAGCATAGGAAGCAAAAAAAAAAAAAAACCAGCCAACCACAGAGTGGAAGGCTGTAGCTCCCTATTTGAGGAGAATGACAAGTGCAAGATTTTTGAGTAATTTTTTAAAAAGCAGTATTCTCAAGTCTTGAAAATCATAAATGGCACCTGGCTAAAATTAAAAGAGAGGAAAAACCAAGACTTTAGGTTCTGAAACTGATAAAGGTCCCTTAGGAAACTCCCCATAAATATTCTCATATAATTAAAAAGGTTTAAAGTAGTCCATAAAGCCACGTGAATTGATGTGTCTCATATGCAGTATTTTTACCTAGACTTCACCAGAGAAACCATAAACAAAAGACTATAAAGGCCTCAGATGAAATGAGTTCTTGCCAGCTCAGATTCTTGTGAAGACACGTGTCACCAAGGACCCAAACACAAAACTGTATCCAAGAGACATCCAAAGGTGAGGAGGGAGGAACAACCTGGCACTGACTTTCAGTTGAGGCAGACTATCAGTGATGACACCAGGTTAAAAGATTAAGTGTAATGACTGCATCTGAAATTCTGAAAGCAGGTGGATAAACTGATAAAGCAAACATTATTCTCACGTCGAGAAGGTCTGTGCTTGAGGTTGATGTGCCTCAGTCACAACGCACTGGGTCTGTCACTGCCCAATTTAGAGCTCTGCACAAGAACAAAGACTTAGTTTGGGCTTTGCAGCTGCAGTGGTGCAAACAAATGCCACACTGCATGTATGTGTGATGTTTTTGAGAGTTCAGGATGGACACTTATGACTTAACATCCATTTTTCATTAATCCAAACATAATACACTCCATTTAAATGCTGCCTTTCCCTGTGCAGAAGAGTTCCACATTGCACTTACTGAACTTAATTAAACTGTACATGTCTAGGCAGAGAATGCTCCTACTGTAAACACTATGTGGGCCACCAATATTAAAGTATTGAAAGTTTTTTGAGATGTTTGCATTTTAATCTGTTTTCAGAGGATGATGCAATTAAGCATTGTAGCATAACTGCAACCTGATGTCAACCCCACTGCCTTGATAACAGGCTGTTCTCCAGGTTGTGTGTTACCAGAGTGATATTGTGTCAAACAAGAAGTCAAATCTTGTAGTCTGAGTGAGAATTTTAGGTTTGAATGTGACAAATCATGGTGCATAGTACTCAATAGAAGGCTTTTTTTGTTTGATTGTTTAGTCTAAGCATCATCTTTTTGGGGTAAGATGTTGGCTTGGTCATTGTCAGCCTCAGCAGATCACAGAGGCACACGATACAGTCCAGCTCTTTGATAGGGCACTTTCTCCAGCAGCAGAGCAGCTATTCCTGTTCCTGCTGCTGTTCCTACAACCACCTCCCTCAGCCATGCTGCACCACAGACTCTCTGAGGGGAGCCAGGAGACTTTGAGCCGTTCCACGTCACTTCTGCTCTGAGCCTGAAGGGACTGAGATCCCAGAAGGCAGAACTAACAGGAGCACAGCGTCCACTCCCCCTTTCTGTACCTACTTAGCACCCTATGAGCAGCACTTCCTCCTCAGATTGATTAGGTAAATAAAAGAATGGGCTGTAGCTCCTCACACTCTGAGGGTGCAATCTGAATATTAATTCCAGATAGTTGATGTAGACCCTCATATTGACCCTTCCCTTAAGCCAGAGGAGACAGAATTTCCCCCCCACCTCAGAAGAATGCTGTGCTGTTGTAAATGTTGAGGCAGATTATTAGGAAGATTTGCAAGAATAACTACTTAAAATGGTCACATTCATTTTAAAGAAAAGAAATATAATTGGTATTTGCACAGAAGAAAATGGATGAATTTAAATTTTAGTTGATTATAATTATTGTCATCATAATCATCATCATTATCTTTGTATGTCTAAATGGCTGATTCAAAGAAGAATTTTTAACACATTTCACATGTCAGTGCAATTCTTTTCTGTTTTGTGCTTTAGTGCTTGGGGTTTTTCATTTGCTTTTTTCAGTCTGAACTTTCCATGGAACCTATTGTAATTTTCTTAAAAGGTGGAAAAATCTTTCAAAAGAAGTCAAACCTAGAAGTACTACATATGTACATTTTATTTTTCAATGACAGTTAATCATGTTGTACAGAAAACCTCTGGATAGATATTGTGGGATGGCACTTTGCAATGCTCCTAAGAAAGAGATTATAAATAGTAAGTGCTACTTAAATCTTGCCTTTTTAACCAGACAAGGGAGGTGAAACTCGGACAGTTGCCTACAAATTAGTAGGTGAACTCATTTAAGTGGTATCCAGATGAGGATATCACTCAGGAAGTCTGTTAATGAACTGGAACTGTACGGAGACATGGAGCTCCTAAAGGTTCTCAAAGTTACTAATAGTTTGTTATTTCAATACTATGTATAGTGATACAGCTGATATTCTGTATTCCCTGTTAATGCTGCTACAGTAAAACCTGTGTATTCAATAGTGAATCTATATTGTGTGAGTTTATCAGGATTGGCAATTATGAAGGGTTCAGATCCACAATTTCTGTTGGTGAAAGCAGTTTCTTTTTTACTGAGTATCACATCAAACCCGAGATAAGCAATCAGGACTACAAAACTGTGCATAGCAAAAAAGTGTCATAATTCCCATTTCGCTGATGGCTTTGAAATTACTATGAAAAGCATTTTGCAACAGAGGGATCATCACAGTTGTGTGATAGCTGCAATTCCTGATACCTGGCATCTGTCACAAACAGGGTTTCATCTTCCATAACTTCACCTTTAGCATGAGTTCATTTTATTTGGTTCCTAAGGGCTACTAAGGCAAGTGTTAAAATCCTGTGTCTGCCCAGGGTTACTGTGCCTTGTGGAAACAATTGCTCCCCACAACCTTGCAGAAGGCAGGTTCCTGATAGTCTGCTTTCAGATAGTTTCCTCTGTGATAAGGAATTCCCTAAATAGGAATAGGGAGTATATAGTCTGCTGGAAGCCTTATTTGCTTTTTAAATAAAATGATGACGTCTTCTTTCTTATTTTCTCGGGATGAATAGAAGTTGTTCATGCCAGGACACAGAAAGACACGAGCAACTCTTAACAAACACACTTTGAGCTGTAAATACAGATTAGATGCCTCTGTCCAAGTTATGGACTGGGTAAGGGAGAACCTGTTGTAAGGATTTCCCTGAAGGGCCTGTTAGAAGAACTGACAGCTGATGAATTGCAGCACAGCTACACAACACCTTCGGCCAAAAGAGAGACTTTGAAGATTTGAGAGTCTTCTGTTTCCTCACTACGTCCAGGAATTTGAATTTTTAACATATACTTTGTATAGAAAACAATTGCACCACAGGATACTGGGTTCAAATAAGTTTCTCTTAAAGGAAAATATCAACCCTGGGATTTCTGGCTAACTTCATGCACTGAAGTGACCACAGTGTACTCAATCAACATTAAATGTTAAAGTAGCAAGGAAAATTGGTGTCTGAAGTCGCTCCAAACTAAAACATCTTTTTTGATTTTTCAAAAGTTTTGTTTCATTCTTTTAATTATCTTTTTAATTATCAAATTAAAGACTATCTAAAATATAAAAGAACTCACAGTCCAATTTTTTTTTGTATTTAAAACTATATCATACATGGACATACATTTTAGTAAAAAAAATATTTACATTCCAAGGTCTGTATTAAGCTGTGCTCTCTTTTATATTCATAGACTTTGTGGAGTTAAAAAAAAAAAAATAGAGAAGATCTTGTCATAGTAGATTTAAAATAATAATAACTATAATGGAATTAAGTACTAAGACATCCCTCTAGAAAACATTCTGAATAAATACTTTTGCTTTAAAGTCTTCCCCAGTGCAAAATACTCTAAAATTATTAATACAGATCTAGCAGTGGTCTCACAGGGCACTAAGAGGTCTTAGCATTGTAAATACAGGTAAGGAGAATTGTTAAAAACTCAGGCTGCAGCAGGGTTATGCATTAAATAATTATGATCACAGGTGTTCCAACCTGTACTTTACATTCATGGCCTGATCATCCTTATGCCTCCACAAGTCACCAGTAATTCCATCAGAAAGTCAATGAAGTTAAAGCATATAAAGGCAGGTTTATTCCATATTTCTGTGTAGGTTATCGATGTGTGTCCCATCAAACTTGATGGGAAAGTGAGGAAGAGGGAAAAGGTTGATAAAGTCAATGTTGCCTGGAGATGAAGAGAGACACTTCTTTTCATGTGGCTGTTTTCCACTTTATCCAAAAGTCCACAGAACATACTGAGAGTGATTTTGAGACACAGAGATTGGTCAGGTTAAAAACAACCTGCTCTTAACTATTTGATTCTGATCCCACTCTGTGTTCCTGTGACCGACACTCAGACTCAGTTCTGCCGTGGGTTCAGGCTCTGCAGGTCCTGCTTTGGAACAGTGTGGAAAGAGCTCAATGAGTCCCCAGTGAGGCCTTTCCCTCCACTGCCTATAGAGAGCAGTGTCCTGTGGCTAATTCCACTAAATATTTATTTTTATTTATAAAAACAAACAAACATTACGTTCACTATGTTTTCTTCAGCATGTGAAAAATTCTGACTGAGAGCTGGCAGCCAGGGGCAGCAAGGCCTCAGGACCAGGCTCACTCTTTGGGGAGTTCACAAAGAGATGAGGAGTCTGAGGGAGAGGTTTTGCCAAGTCTGTGTGGATTCAGGAGTGGGCAGTTGTACAGCTCAGGGCCTGTACATGTCCCTGTACATCCCAGACTGCCTTCTTAACCCCCCCCACATCCTACACCTCTCATTCAGGTAGGGTTTTGCTCCTGGAAGGGAGAACATCCTGGACTTGATCAACTGCAAACAGTATCCCGAATAAAGGGGTGTACAATTTTTAAAATTTGCATTTTAAATGAAATGCTTCAAACCTTCTCAGGTTTAGGGATCACAGGGCCAAACTGGCTTTTACTACCTCTACCAGTTTGGACCAGTTCCATTGATTCTTACTCAGAACTCCAGATGGATTTCAGTAAGAATTGGCAGCATAGATTGATATTATGTTATGGCTTTCAGAAGAAAGGTAGTGTTTTAAAAGACAGGATCACCAAATTGATGTGCAATGCAAAATACCCATCGATCCCCGTTTCTGTCAATAAGATTTCTGTAATTTGAGGATAGTAAAACACTGAAATGTGTAGTTGTATCCAAGGCAAAAATACCATTCACTTCCATGGAAACAGAATCAGGCTCAAATCCTGAATACTAAAATTTTATCTGTGTGAGAAAGTATTTAATTCTTTATTATTGCATTACTGGTTTAGATATAAAAAAATCAAAATATCTATAGAATTTTAAAATCTAATAGTTTCTTAATATTTACTCTCATGCTTATAAAAGACCTGGACTCCTGAATGATGTAAATCAATTATCCCCGTGTGTGTGAAATGCTGTAACAAGATCAATGAGACCTGAACACAAGGAGGCATCTTAGGATAACAGCTGCAGATGCACACATTCCCTGGTAAAAAATAAATGAACACACACTGCTCGCCCTGATGCTTCTCCCTCCCCCACAGCAAGTCCCTGCCATTATCCTGCCCAGCTGTAAATGCATAAAGGAAAACCAAATAAGAGCAGGGAGCAGTTGGTGTATCAGCACAAGCAAAGTACAATAAATGGTCACTCTTAGATCAAGGTAAAAGGAATGCTTTGCATTCAGGTTGGAAATTTGGCTTTGATGGCACTTAACTCTACTTCCAACCAAATGCTGTACAGTTAATGGCTCTATGGAAAACTGCAAGGCTGGATCTTTACTGTCTAAAATACATATTGGTTTTAAAGATGAGCTCAAGATAATTACTTTCACAATATGAATAATTCTGCCAATTGGATTTCCACAAAGTAGATTCCATAAAATACTGAAAATATTTATTCAATAAATCAATTACACTTCTACTGAGCCTGGATAGCTGTAAATTGTTTTCTCATTGATAACATTCTGTTTACAAAAACCTATTTTCAAGGAAACAACTTTACGATTTTTATTGGAAAATGCTTTGTAGTTAAAACAGAAGAATGAGAATTAATGAAAAGTCCACATGAGCCTTATGTATAAATAAACAAAAAAAGATTACTTTTGTTACTTGAAGTTGAATGTGATGTCCATGTTTAAAAATATCAAAAAATGTAAAGAAAATTAAATACCTTCTTGTCCCACTAGATGGTGGTGCCTTCAGATTAGGGCTGAGATGCTCAAAGAGACAGAGCAGAAAAACTTTTGCTTTCTTTAGCTGACCTGCAAATGTAGAGAGTGAGAAATGAGGATAATCTTGTTCCTCTGGGGATAGTAACAAGCATTTGTGTGTAATGACTTACTGAATATATTGGAGTACATGGAATTGTGTTCACAGTGGTTTGCTATAAAGTGTGTTTTACCTTCAATACACATCTAATAGTATTAATTTTTCTTCCTGAAGAATAAAAGATTCAAACAACATTGAACTTTAATGATGATTGTATCTCATATAAAACAGCCCTGTTACACCAAGGTCCTGCCTTTGCAATTTTGCTGCCCTCTATCCTCAATCAAAATCCAGATTAAAGTAAGGAATCATTACCAACAACTGCATCTTGTATTCATGTATTTCATTGGAACAAGCTTAAAAGTACCACTGCCATTTTTATGTGACAAATGTACTCCTTGCTTTCAGGGAAAGGAAGTTACACATAGGTTAGACAAAAAGTGCTGGTGCCTAAGGATGGCAGGCAGATCACACCTCCTCAGTGAGAACAGCCAAGGGAAATTTGAATGAATGGGCAAAATAGATGGGACCTTGTTTGAGAGTCATGGTTGTGCTTTAATTCCTCTAGTAAATGGTCAAATCCTTCCTGCCCCACATAAAGCTTGAACTGTGAGTTCAGGGCAGTTCTGTGAACTCAGAACTTGTCTCCAAGGCTGTGTCTGTGGAGTACTGTCGAGGACTTAAGTATCACAATGTACATTGGTATATGAAAAATTTAAGATTAAAATTAAGAGCTGCTTTGTGGATGAATTACTCTGGTCAGATAAGCTCTAACATGAGACTTTCCAGTTGTTCTTTTTAAAGATGATGTAATGGTACAGAGAAGTTAAGGATGTCCATAAGTGTCTTGGAAAAGATAGCATTAATCAGGAATCCTGGCCCCCTGTTGGAATCTCTAACTGTTGTTGCTCTGTGTGTTTTACTCCTATCACTCTGCTCCCAGGGGATCACCCCATTTATAATACCCCGAGCCATTTAGAAAACAGCATTCTTTGTGGCACAGTTTGATTCATGTTTATTTGCGTTCCTTCCATTTATTCTGTTCCTCCTACTTGACTCTTTCACTTTCCCATTCCCATGTTTGCAACATCTACTCGGTTTCCCACTTCCTTTACAAGTAATGTACAGGAACAGCATCAAAGTGCTGAGATATCAAATTAGTCTGATTTCCAGGGAAAGGTTAAGGACCGAGTAGTCCAGAAACTTCCACATAAGAATATCACAGCCATAAAAGGCTTAAACTGAGACTTTCTAATGAGGGGAATTCCTTTGAACGTGCAGGGGACTGGGGCAGAAAAATGGCTATAGAAATAGATTGGATGCTCAGTGCTTCTGTAGAGCCTTAATTATTTTCCATGTTAGAATCTCCCTGATGGTATTAAGGAGAGAAGATCCTTTCTCTAGAAAGGTGGGCAGGATTTTCTGAAAGCCTGAAGAAGCAAAATTCACTCCAATCATTGTTACTCGCTGCCATTAGGGGTTGAAATGCAGCATTTGCCAAGAGTGCAAGTTCCTTTATTTGATCCCTTTGACTGTACCAGTATAACTGCCAATCACAGGAAATACCTCTAATAACTCTTCCTTTTACTTAATAAGGAATACCACATCTTTAAAACATTAGAAACAGATGTCACTGCATTACTTCACTGCTGATGTATGTAATAGAAATGACACACTAATTAATTTAATGCAGTATAAACGTACTGATTATTTATCATGGCTGACAATAAAATTATGAAAACATTCAATTACAATCAGTGGTAATTCATTATTTATTGATTCTGCATTATGCACACGTTAATACAATACATTTAATCACCTAAGAGAAGGGATCATTTTTCTATTGATACTTAGACATTTAGATTCATCAGTTTTATGTAAAATCCTTGATGTTTAGGTGGGAAGATTTAATCCACAATTCCAAAAAAACCTCAACTGAAATGTCAGAACTAAATTGAATTCAAGTGTCAAGTACAAGTGTGTCTAGAAAAATGTGGGCACTAAGAATGACAGACTAATTTCAGTCTCTTTCTCACGTCAGTGGCCTACATTAGTTAATATAATCGTGGTTAGTCTTTGCCAAGTAATCCAAGGCATTAAACACTAACCCAGCAAAAAATTAATAATGTTTTTTCTTCCTTTTCAAGCCTTTAGTCAGAATTAGCACCATCAGTGGTTTGCATGCTCAGGATATAAGCTCAGAAATCACTGGGGCATGTTGAGAGCTTTAGACTGCGCCTGGGAAATCTCATTGTTAAGGATGAGGGGAATATCATTGTCACTCGGGCTCCAGTCCAGTTGGAATTCAGCAAAAAATGGTGTTTCATTTCATTATGACCAGGGTGCACTGCAAATACATCTTCCAGTTATTTTTAGCCTTCATTTTGGGCCTACAGTTACCTCTGACCCTCATATCTCTATATTCACATTTATTTGCTCACATTTATTTTAGGGACTACCAAAGTTCTCCACTAACAGGTAGCATCTTCTGCTACAATCTACTCACATTGGACATGCCTATATGAAGTCTATAGAAAAAATTCTTTCTATTAAAAAAAATTCACCAGGAATCTTTACACTGAATTTGGTTCCTTATTTTCTTCCTCATATTTGGCTACAGTAAACAGAGATGAAACACAAACATCATTATTGAGCTTTCCAGCCTTCTATAAACAAAAGTATTATTTTAATCAATATCTTAATGCACACTTAGAAAGCTGTGATTAGTTTTTATCATTGTCTCCTCCTAGTCAATTGTGTCACCCATGATTTCCTCTATGGGATCCCTGGGAACCAGGAGCCCTGTTTATGCCAGCTGGCACGAAGTGAATTCCAGAGTGCTGTTGACTGGCCCTGTCTGGAATGGCTCTTCTCTCTTCTCCTGCACCAGGAAAGAGCTCTTTCCCATTCCCCAGCAATGGGGCATCTGCAATGGTGACAAAACCAAACCCAAACAAACAAAACCTTTGCTTGACATTTCACCCTAGAAACACAGCCAGTTTTCATATAGGATTAATACCCAATACACCAACATTGCTGCAGTTGCCAGTGTTAAGAAAACATTTTGCATACCAGTCTGAAAGGAGCAAAAATGCCGAAACTTTACTTTTAAAGTAATATTCTAAAATACTTATTTCAGCTATAGGGAGGCTTAGTAGTTTGTACCCATTCAGATTATGTCCTGCTGGACTCCATTCAAATAAACCATCTGGATACTTTATAACTGACAAGATATTACTGTATGATTGCTAGGCTTTAGTAACTTTGCCTTGTCTTCAACAAAATTACAGGGAAATAATAATATTCATGGATATAGTTGATTTGTATATGCTTAGTTGAACTGGACAGCTGCCTGGCATTAATTCTCAAACCTTGAGCGTTTTCTAAGTTTCAGAGCAGTTCTTCTCTCCATGGACAGTCACCTCTCAAGGGTACTGCTTTTACTACAGCCTTTATGATTTTATATTGCTTCATGCCACTCCAACTTGCTGGGTGCTGATGCGCAAGGCTTCCTCTGGCCTTGCAAAAATTCAGGCTTATTTAGAAATATGTTTAGCTTATGGAAGACATTAAAGTCAAAAAGCAAAAAGAATTCTCACAGTGGATTTTGATTGTCACATTAATCTCAAAGGAAAAAAAAAAGTCTTTAAAAAGGCAGTGTTTGAATCTGATTTATTAGATCTCCTAATGGCAATTATGTCCAGAAAATTAACACCCAAAAGTTTCTATTTGAAGTCAGTTATTTATTATTTCTATAATTCTCAGTATATAAAAATTGCAGATGAGTTCATTCACTCTTGTACTAAACTTTTTGCCAAAGTAAGTAGTCCCTGCCCCACAGTGCTTCCAATCTAAGGTTTGGATTCTGAAAAGATGCATGAACTAGTTTAAAATATGAGTACTCTTATTGAAAGGCATTCATTTAACTTCTGTGAAAATTCTGCCATTGTTTCCAGCAGTCAGGTTATGGGCCTAAAACCAGTGGCCAGGCTTCTTAGAACAGTCATGAAATCAATGGGGAGAAGGAGAGGTTCCTTCAGAGTGTAATTTAGATAATTTATGTTCACAAATACAGCAATTTAGTTAGCACACAGTCATGTTCCCTCATTACTCATAATGCAAAAATATTCAACTTCACAGAAAAGGTGCCTAAATAAGGTGCCTGACAAGAGGAAGGAGAAGATGGAATCATGGAAATAGCTGAAATGCTCTGTTGGTATTGCTTGCTTGGAAAAGTTTTGTTTATACTTTCTGCTTGCTTTGTTTACTGAATGCCTTAGAAGACACCTAGAAAGAAAGGAGCGAAAAGGTTAAAGGACTAGGAAAGAAGGAAAGATAAAAGACTGAAAAACAGTGGAAACAAAAGGAAGGGAAGCGGAACAAAAGAAGAAAGGGAAGAGGCTAAAAGAGATGTAATATAAGTACACTGGGAGTGGGTAAGAAGCAAATAACCACTGTAGCCAGAGTGTCCTGGCTGCTGCTGGGTGTGAGTCTGTCACTGGACTCCTTTCTATGGGATTAGTCTGACCATCTTTCGACTCCACTTGTTCAGGGAGATGCCAAGCACAAGGCTTGGCAGTTCTTGTGGCAAACGACCTGTTTCAGGTGGGGGAGACACAGCATCCTCCCGGCTCCGGGACCGCGGGGTTTTCCTGGGGTACCAGATGGTGCTTCTGGGGCGGCCGCAGAGTCGGGCGTGAGGAGCGGGCCGAGGCCATTGTGTCTAAGCCACGACTGATGCCGCATCGAGCCTGGAAATTTCAGGCAATTACATCTCAGACGTCCTGAGAACGGGCGAGTGATCACTAACTTCCCCATCTCTCACAGCTCTCTCCCCCCGTCCTGCCTGTGCCCCTCTCAGGAGGGGCTCAGCTCTAGACCCGACTCATGTCGTGCACACCGAGCCCCCTGCGCTGTGCTGCCGCTGCCCCGCCGCCCGTGCCGGGCCCGCAGCACCGCGTCCGTCAGTCCGGACGACTCCGATGTGTCCCGTCCCAAAGGCAGCCTCGCACCGCCACCCCCGCTGCCCACTGCCCTCGGCTGCGGCGGGGCACAGGTGTTTGAACGCTCGGGAACGGGACAGAGCGCAGCGACCGCTCCCTTCCCTTCCTTCGGAGCGCGGCGGAGCGGGACCCCCTCGCGTCCCGGGGAGCGGGACCCCTCCTCGTCCGGGGGAGCCCCACGGGACCGTCTCACACCGCGGGGAGCGCCCACGGAAACTTTGCCCCGAGTTGCGGGGCGGGCGGTCCCCGCTGCCGCCGGGGCTCCCGCACGCCCCCTCCCCAGGTGCGGGCCGGCGCTGCCCCGCCCCGCCCGCGCCCGCAGCCACTGGC
>VYXB01001579.1:0-74482 GCA_013397135.1 Pachyramphus minor | reverse complement strand
GGATATATCGCCCGTGGTGTGCACGGTGGAGCAGGTCCGCATCCTGCGCGGGCTGGGGGCCATCCAGCCCGGCGTCAACCGCTGCAAGCTCATCACCAGGAAGGACTTCGAAACTTTGTACAACGACTGCACCAACGCGAGGTGAGCGCACGCCCCGCAGNCGTGGAAAACTTTCCCGGCTTCCCGGAGTCCTGCTGTGCCGGGAGCGCCGGGCAGCGGAGCGGCTCCGCGCGGGGCTCCAAACTTTTCCCCAGGGGTAGTTCCCGAAAACACTCCTCTTAAAAAACAAAGCAGAAAGTTTTCTCCGCCTTTATTAATCTCAAAGGACTCGCGGCTGTGCCCGGGACCCGTCTCTCGGCGGTGCCCCGGGCAGGGGCTGTGCCCGCAGCGGTCCCAGCCCCGCGGTCCGAGCTCCGGAGCGGCCGCAGCCCCGGCCCTGGCGAGCCCGGAGATCCCCGCTGGGTCCTGCACGCCCAGGGTTACAGTCCCNACGCCCGGGGTTACAGTCCCGGTCTGTGACCTTAAGGCTGCTGCCTTTACATATGATAATGATCCAAATAAAAACAAAACCCTCTCGGGGCTCGGTGGAAACGCTGGTGCCGTGGGGCAGGGTGGAAGGCAAGGAGCTTGGGGATGACATTCCCAGTTCAGCAGTTGGCGAGGGACTTCCTCGGAAACATTTCCATGTCAGCATGCTCCTGCTTTCTGTGGCAGCAAACTTTCTCTGCAGAGCTTTCAGAGAGCTTTGGGTGCGATATCCGACCTGCAGCGTGCAAATCTTCAGTAACTTTGGGGTTTGTGTCACGAGCTGCTTAGCACTGAACGTGGGTGTTTTTTTAATAATAACTTAATTTCGTGCTAATTTGGGGCCTGATCCTGCTCTCACCGCTGTGAGCTGAAGCAGGAGCAGACTGGGTGCCCGTTCTTGGTTGCAGTGTTTGCTTTGTTTCAAATAATTTTATATTACAGGTGTCGTTTCAGAGATGCACTTAATTCCTAGATATATTAATACGAACTATGTGGTTTTTTCCCTTGTTCTTGTTCTGTTTCGGTAACTCCTTCTCCCGCTGCCCATTTCAATGTCAGGCACCTCGGTGACATCACACCTACTGCTTTATTCAAGTGATGGGTTTATAAGTAAGGTCTGAGACTTACATTACTTTTGTTTGAATACACTGAATTACTCTGGGACACATTTAACATGTAAATGCTTCTCTGAAATGTTTCTGAAGCTCAACTAGCATGAAAGGTGACGATTAAAGAAATACATCTCCTTAATTTCTGTGACTATGGCAAAGTTTTCCCGTAGGGAAATACAGGATCTGATTCGATGATACAGCCTGTAGATACAATCTGATGGTTTCTGCTCTCCTGACAACCAGTGATTTAAGATCTGGAACCACTGAAGTAGTAAATGTTTAAAACTTGTGTCTCACAACTCTTGTTTTTTCTCCCTCTGACAAAGACTTGTGGCTGTGATAGGATGAGGGAATAGGTAAGGCAGGGAGTGGTGGGGAGGGAGGCAGGTGAGGAGCCAAGGGATGCTCTAAGGGGGTCTGAAAGGGGCAGTGGGTGGAACAGAGCCCTGGCCAAAGGCTGGAGATAAGGCAGGAGCAGTGTGAGGGGGCTCTAGGAGAACAGGAACGTGTCTCAGCAGAGCAGGAGCTCTCAGCTGAGGAGCACACGTGTTGAATGTGCTTAAACACAAGCTCTCCCTGTCCTGGTTTGAAAACACTGTATTTTTACCTGTTCAGGAAAAACAAATCGTGGTACATTTCCCCAAATATTTACTGAAACGTCACTCAGCCTTTGTTTATGTCTCAGGAAAACACCAAGGACCTGCTGATACCCATGTGTTTTGCATTCAGTGTTTCAGGTGTGAAGCATGAGGAGTGTTACCAGCACACCTGAAACTTCGCTCAGGGGTTGTGACTTAACGTTAATTGTGTTCCATCATGCTAATTAAATGCCTTGTACATCATTTTATTTACAGATTATTATTTCCCGTGATCAGTCCATACTTACCGGAGAGAATGCTGGATAAAAACAGCTAAATACATGAGTAATCTAATTATTTGTGTTTGCTGTGAAGTGACCTGGGAAGCACTGCAGTGTTACTAAACAAATCAGATGTGGTGGAACTGTTAAAGCCACGTACACAGGATTTAATTCTGTACCTGGAAAGTAAACACTTGGAAAAATGTGATCTTCAGAAGCATTACTTTCAACTGGGAATATTATGCTGCTTTTATAATAAATATTTTTGTAATTTCTAGGGATTTGTATATACGCATTTGGATGTTGTGGAAATACTGCATTAAACTCAAGAGCTGCCAGAAAAAACAATAAGAAATGCTGGGTATCATAATTTTCACTGTTAGTTGACTTATAAAAGTCAGCATCTCTTACATTAGTGTACACTTGTAGTGTACACGGTTTTTTAATTGGAATGCAAACCGACAACTATATATAACTGAAAAAAAGAGAAATTCTGTTTTTCCTGCTTACTCTATTGCCTTTTGTTTTTTTAAGTTGAGGTTGTCTACGGAGCTCATAAGACCTGCAGAGAAATACCTTCGTGAACGAAAGTTGTTTGGTGTGTTTATGTTCTGTGTGTAGCAGCAGTTGCCTGCAGCCAGCAGCTTTGACCTGAGTGGTTTTTTTAATACATCCACATTTACTGTTTAATTTTTCATTCACATGTAAACAGAATGTTCCTACAATGTTTAGCCATCATCGTGCAGTCTAATTGGGAAGCAAGGCTTGTAAAACTGAAACTAACTGTTCGTTTCATTCCAGGTCGTACCTTCCAGTGAGTAGTGAGTACAACATATTGACAAAATCCAGCTCCTGATTGGCAATACCTTACAAGACTACTTAAATTAGGGACATGTGCTTAAATTTAGTAGGAAAGCATAACATTTATGTAAAATAAAACTTATAATGAGGATTTATTTAAAAATGAAATTTAAAATTGTAGTGAGAACATACTTATGATTGTCAATATGCCAGTCCTTAAAAATAGGATTATATGAGTACGATCATAACCTCTTCTCCAGGGTTCTCTGTTTGATGGATGCTGCTGGCCACTGAAAAAGCTTAGTGTTTGTCTGGATTATTCAGTGAATAGTCAAAATACTTTCCAGAAAACAGCATTTCAGTGCATGGCATATTTTTTATGACTTAAAGCTCATATTTTGTACTGCTTTGGCTATTCACAAACACTAAAAGGCTTTAGGAATTAATTTAAGCAGTAAATGCAGACATTTTATTTTATGAGATTACGAAGGTCTAGTCATGTTGTCTATTAAAAGCTACCTTATAGTCAGCAATACCCTGTCTTTTATTAGGAAACTGATGTCAAGATTATAATTAAAGCAATCCGGTCGTGTAGCTCTGCACAGAGCTTCCTGTATACTGATAGTAATTGTGGACATCTGATTATACATAAACTTTTCAGACTAAGTAAATATTTAGCATACATTCAGACTTGGCCAAACTTGTGAATTTTAGAGGTGCTAGCATTTTAAAATAAATAAAGATCAGTTTCTCAGCTTCCTTCTCTTCCTTGGAGAGGAGGCTCACTTCAAATACTCTGGAGAGAGATCAGTAGCATAGTGGATTCTGCTTGAGGTGCAGAAAGGAATTTTCCCACTTTCTGAGCAGAGTAGTTACACTTTTGGAAAAATCCCTCTTTCTTTTTGGACATCTTGAAAGTCTGTGCTTGTTCAAAACTCCTAAAATGCTTGAATATTTTCATCAGATGCATATGTAATCTGGAGAACCCTTGATTAAAATTCCCTTCTTTCTTCGTAGCACTAGAGCTCTCCCTATTTGAAGTGTAACTTGCTTTTCCTCTAAAATGGAGTATTTGTGTGTTTCCTGCATGTGGATATGCATAATACATATGTAATTTTCTACTGAGACTTCTACAACTGAAAAATACTGTGTTTTTGTAGCAAAGACAAAAAAGCTAAACAATTAGGTATTAATGATATTCTTGTTGCATATTCAAAAGGTCTTTGCAAGCATTTCTTCTCCTTTTTTTCTTTTCACCATTTCAACCTGCAGAACTCTTCACTGTCACTTCAAATCACACAATTCTACCAAGATAAAACAACATTTAAACTCATTTGCTTTGGGAGGAAAATTGAGCATTTGCACCCAATAAGCCTGATTGTGGAACTGCATGCAAATTGTGTTTTGATTTATCTCTTTTGCACTTTTTTCCATTTGAATTGATCTTGCATTAATTTTGCCAAGCGGCTCTGTGAGGCTGCAGATGTTGCCCTGTGTTTAATAAATCAATGAGACAGATCTGAATGAATCACTTCAGATGGATTCTCTGCTCGGTTTGATGTCTAGATGTTATTCTTAGCTTGTTATCATGACAGATGCATTAATGTTCCCATACACTGCCAGCAATGTCAAAGAGATTGAAGCTTTTAAAGTGGCGGTATCCCCTTTTCCCCTTCTGTTGGAATAACTAAATTGCCTTTAGGAATAGGTCAAAATATAAATTTGATCGTGGCATCATTGTGGGGAAGCTGCTAAACTTCTGATCGTATTATAACACAAAGTCAGGCAAATGCAGGTTCTTAGAGAATGATTAATTATTCCCAAATAGTGGAATCAATATTAAAATCTAAACATAGGATAGCTCCTTAATAGAGTAACCACTTTCTCAGCATTAATATTTCATTGTAATAGGAATGATCCGAATAAATAATATAAGACTAGAACATGTTAAAAGTGTTGCTATAAATAGAATATCATTGTGTCCAAATTGATTACAGGCTGAGGTAAGGCTTTTTCTCTTTTTTTGGTTGGGTTTTTTTACCTCATTAATAATTTTCTTTTAAAGTTAAATATGTCTGGATTGAACATCTGTTAGATTTAAAGTACTTATTTATTATGTTTCTGTTACTACTTAACATTTAAGGCCAGATATGTTAGAAAAATTGTTGATCACCATTAATTTTGGATTGGTTCAGTCTGGTATCCATTATCTTGGAGCAGAACCTGTGGAGCACAAACCATAAAGGAGGCTGGAATGTGTCTTTGTGGAACAGTTTTAAATTCTAGAAAACATTGCCCAAAGTGTAAGGGACTCTGCCATGAATAATGAAGATCTATTTCCCACATAGGCTATACACAGTTTTTGTTGGCTTTATTCAGTAGTGTTTATTAAACCACACGTGGTCTTTGTTTTTCTTCAAAGGATAAAACAGTATTTTGTGCGATCATTTTGTTAAACCTGATTTCTGTGACACTTTTATTTTAATGTTAAAAATTATCAGGAGTGTTTCTTTTTCTAATCTCTTCCCCAAGCAGAAGAACTTTGACTTTTTGTCGTTAAGGCTTCTGAGAATAAATTGGAGAAACTGGCTGTAACAGATCTAGATTTATGTTGGCATTCTTGGTATTCTTGCTCCAGTAGTTCCAATTTGATAAAGGAAACAATATATGTAATAGAAATTCACAGTTTATTCAAATGAGCTTAAGCTTTAGCATTGTTATATTTGCCTTTCTCTCACCAATATATCAATGTGTGGCAATAGCATTATGCTCAGAAAGGCTCCAGAAGGGACCAGCTCTGGGGATGGGGAGTTATTCTCACGCTGGGGCTGCACACGCAGCCTCTGGTTGTGCACAGCTTTTAAAGGCAGTGAAAATCAACTTTGGTGGGACTGAGGAGCTCAGGAAAAAACCCTGAATTAGAGAATCATGTTTTGTTGTATTTCAGTGGCCTTGGAGTGAGAAACTGGTCTCTACCTACTGTAGCAGTTCTGCAGAAAATATTTCAATGAGCTGTGTGAGCTGTTTTGGAGAATTGCCCTGTTTATTTCCTTGCTTACAGGCTGGAATTGGCCTCGTGTAAGGACTGTTTGTCAGGATCAATATTAAGAAGGGGTTGAAATCTGGGCTGTAAAATCCCTGTTTTGACTTTGCTGAGGTGAACCTCCTTTTCATGCCAGGGGCAGTTTGCCAGAACAAGGGCAAAGAACTTAGGAATGTTTCTAGGATCTGAGCCCTTCTCGTCACAGGTGGGACATATTTACTGAAAATCTGCTTTTGAAGAAATTATGTGTTACTGTGGTTTTGGGTCTGATCTCGTGCTTGCTGAATGTGGGATCTTTAATCCCTTTTGTGCCTTTTCCAGAAATCATAATTTTGGATTTTTTGAAGTTGGGCACTAAATTATCCAAATCTTTAAAATACCTAGGACATTCCCATCTAGTTTCTTTTACAAGTCCTTCGTGTGATTATCGGTGTAATTATCAGTAAAAGCCTGTGGGTGTATGGAAATGCATAATTTTCATGATTATTTACATAAACAATACGAATAACAAACCCAAACATAGCGAGGCTGTTTCAGAGTTCCTGCTGTCTGTGGTGTGAGCAAGGCAGGGTTTTTAAATGTTACAGTTAACCCTGCATTCCCAAGCACAAGTGTATGTTAGTTAGTACTGATTCTTAGTGATTTAGGTTTATCCTGCTTGGTATTAGAACTGTCCCTCGGGGTACATGCTTTTGATCTTTGTTCCCTCTTGGAAAAGGAGGGTAACCCAGAGGGACTCAGTAATAGGGTTTCCCCTCTCCCTCTACTCTCCAGCCTGTAAGAAACACCGATACCTACAAACTAATGCACTTTGATACCTGCCCCAGAAGGTTCCAATATCCCAGGCCTGTAAACCAGAAATTTGTTTGCTTTCCTTTATTTTTGGGAGCACAGCCATGTTGTTGTTCTGTGTGTGCATGTAAAGTTTATTGTCACTGGCAGGCGTGGGGAGATTATATTTCCTTGTCAGTACATCTTGACCTGCTGAGCCCATTTTGCTCATTAA
The DNA here is from genome assembly GCA_013397135.1 of Pachyramphus minor. Classification (NCBI taxonomy): domain Eukaryota; kingdom Metazoa; phylum Chordata; class Aves; order Passeriformes; family Tyrannidae; genus Pachyramphus; species Pachyramphus minor. The sequence continues at coordinate 67,634 of VYXB01001579.1, read as the reverse complement.
AATAGATTGTGTCAAAGCTTTTTTTGACTCCCTCACAAATACCACCTCTCCAAAAAGTGAGAACTGAACCCAATTAAAGTCCTCACTTTATTACTTTACAGTGGCTTCAGGTGTGATGTTCAGCACTGTATATTGTTCATATGATAAGGTATAAAATGTTCAATTGCAATTGTGTCTGATGTTATCAAGTTTCTGGAAATTGATATCTGGTACCAGCATTTAACCTACATCCAGTCTGCCTGCTATCTATGGGATGGGTTAAAAAGAAAAAGTAGTATTGATCTGTCGCTGGATTAAAGTTTGAAATCGGCAACAGCACGAGCACAAAAGGCTTTTTTATGATTTCTCAGCTTGCCATTGATCTACCAGTTTTATTGCATTCATTATTTATTAAAAGAATTTGCAAGCTAAACATAACGTTAAGCTAGTTTGCACACAGGGACTGCACTTAGGAAATTGGATGGAAATTGCATTAGAGATGAACATCTGTGCTATTTTTCCACTCGTGTGTTTATGGGTTTGTATAAAAGGTGTATTGGATTAACAGTTATAACCATTATAGCTTGCAGCAATATGTTAGAACTCTGAGCATTTAGTAGTTATTTAAGAGGGAGACTCTTTTTTTCTTACAGTAAAAAGTATGGTAATTCCACGACAAACAGAGCTTTTATTGGATTATTCTTTATTAATGGGCTTTTTACTAGTAATGTGTAAAACTTGAGGTATCTTGCTATATTATGCAGCTGGTTTATTATCTATGCTACATAAAGCTCCATTAATATTGCCATTAATTGAAGGTTTCTAGTGACAGGATTAGTTAAGGATTTGGCATATAGTGCTGAAGTATTGAAATGTATTTTACCGTATACAATAGGAATGTAAGTATTGAAAAGATACTTAATAAATGTTCCTTCAGAATTTTCCCTACAATCCAACTTTTTTTCTGTCCTTCTTGAGCTGGGCACCTTCTGTAAGGTATCATAGCAGTGAATCAGGTGAAAATCTTAACTGTTTTGAACTATTTTTCCACTTTGGTTAACAGTTCAGTTGCCCTTAACACTTGAGTAGTTGTGTGTGACATACAAAGTGTAGGGTAGACCTGGAATTTTGAGGTCACCTCCTGTAATGATTTTTCTTTTTTTTGCCTCTGCTCTTTTTATGAAACAGATTATTTTCCTTGAATATCTGATGGTTAAGTAGGGAGAAACACAGGAAAGATTACTTTGGGGGCTTTGGAGGAAAAGTATATTTTTAGAATCAAGATGTTACCTCTTTATTTGGTCTAAAAGTAAGTGCTGGTTATGACTAAAATGCACAGAAATATGTCATGTTGTGCATCATCAGAGCACTTGCAGTTGTTCTATTCAAGACTCGACCCGACATATCTCACCAGCTTGTTGAGGATTTCCTGTGCTCAGAGAAAGAAATGAGCTCCATGCCAGGAGGTTGTGCTTCCCCCTTGGAATGCCACCTCTGCATTCCTTTTGGCTCTGGTGGGGTGACAGCATTTTGGGCAGAGGTAACTCTGATTTTCAGTTGAAAGAGTCTCAATGCTGGTTTTGCACATTATTTTGCATTCAGTGTTCTTCACCTTCCTCACTGTTGTCCCCAGCCATTGGCTCTGTGATTACAGTTTTTTTATTCCATCAGATAACACATTTCAACTACTCTCCAAATTAAAGTGGAAGTTAGATCTAATGTAGGATATATGCAATTACTGTATACCTGTACACAGATTGTGTAATAATATTTACATATGCACAAATATATATATATATAAAATGCAATCTAAATTTCTGAATTATTCCAAAGTACCTCTCTAGCTATGGAAATCAACCTGGCACAGGTTGCCCAGAGAAGCTGTGGCTGCCCCATTTCAGAAGACCAAGGCTGGGTTGGACAGGGCTAGGAGCAACCTGGGCTAGTGGAAGGTGTCCCTGCCCATGGCAGGGGGTGGAATGAGCCGCTCTCTAAGGTCCCTTCCAACCAAACCGTTGTGGGATTCCATGATCTGGACCAATTCCTCTGTGTAATTGGGGTCAGGCAGAGCTGGTTGTTCACAGCAGTCACCAGATAGATTTTAAGTAGTTGCAGGGATCAAGACTCTCAGCCCTTCTGGGCAACCACTTTGCAGAACAGAAATAACTGTGCTGTGGGAGGAAGATTTTACTGGAATGACTGGATGACATGGGAGTTGTTGAAGCTGGGAGTCCCAGGCAGCCCCTGCCGTGGTCCCTTGGCAGGTCCGTATGGAATCAACCGTGTCACATTCAGATTGTGCCACCTCTGTCTCTCAGATGATTTCCCGAAATCTTGTGTGTGTGTGTCCTGAGGAATAGATTTGTCTTATTCCCCACTTCTTCCCGAGAAGAACATGTGTATATTTGTAATTAAAAAAATAAAAAAGGTGGCTGTAAGAAAGCTCCTGGCACAACCATTGTGCCAGCAGGGGGATTTAGTTACTTGTATGTTACAGTAATTTAAGAGTTGCTAATTAAGAAGATAAAGCTAGTTGAAAGAAAAAAATACTTTGAGCTTCATTTAGAACCTCTAATCAGAATACTTAAAATATTATACATTATGCTTTTTCTTACACATGTAGTTGCCTAGTATGAGATTTCTGTGCTGTCTCATAGACTGTTCTGATGACAGTTAATCAGAGAACGTCCTGTGTCTGTGAAACGTTATCCTGTTGTTTTTTGAGGCTGATGAAGGCATCTCTCCTCGCTGCTGCAGGTGTCTGCAGCTGCCTGCTCTCCTCTCCTACTTCTCAATGTTGTTGTGTGCTGAAGGAGGGCAATTTTCTAAAGAGTTTCTGAGACAATACTGAAAAATAGAAGCAGGGAAAAAAGTCAAGTCTTTCCAGTGAGACCTAAAATACATGTTTAAAAAAGAAAAACCAAAACCCCTCCTCCAAACTCTCTTCCCCCGGAAGACCAAGAGAGAACCAGGTAGTAAAATGCTGGTAGTCAGAGAAGAGCAGAGTATGGATCCTGAAACAGGACCCAAGGTAATGAACTCTGTGTTCTCTCTGTTGTATGAGCTTGTTGCTGGAAGATGTGTTTGTAGGTTTGGGGAGTGTTTGCCTTGTAAAGCTTTATTTGTAAATAGGGGTTTTTTTGTGTGGCAGTTTATGTATCTGATTGGTGACTTTATCAAAGTACCTTGAGTTGAGCATCTCAGGAAGGGTTTGGTGAGAATTCTTGCTGTCATGTGCTGCAAACCTGGCTCACTCTCATCGTCAGCAGTGCTTAGGAGGGTAAATTGATCCTGCTGTCCTAGGTTGGAACTAAGACTCCTTGTCTCAGAGCAGAACCAGAATCATTGTCATTTCTTTCTGCTCTTTTTTAATAAATTGCCTTACTTGTTGCACAACCGATTTTTGGTTCAAACCAATCTGTTTCTGCCTGCTGGAACTGAGGAATGTTTCTGTTTTGCAGTTTCATGAACTCTTCTTCTCTCTCATGTTAACCTGGAGGGGTTTCTGGGCCTCCACTTACCTTGCCCTTTTTAATATGCTTGCTTTAAAGTTTTAGCTTTGTGTCCCCCTCCAGCCCCCGAACCAGCAGCCCTTTAGCAAACTGTTCCATCTTACTTATTAGTCCTTAAAGGTTTATCATTTTACCTTTTAATCTTACTGACTGAAAAATTACCTCTTTATTACACTGAGAGAATCTGTATTCATGTTGGTGAGGAAGTAAACCAAAAAAATATTGGTGACATATTTATTGTGGTCACCTTTACTGATTTAAGTAGTGACTGTGAGAGTAGTTCAGAGTATGGCATTATTTTAAATACATTTTTGAGACTTCATATTCTCTTAATGAAGATCATTTGAGTTCTTAATGCTGGTGTATTCTGATCCAGATAGAAAATCTTCATAAGAACTCTTTTTTTTTTTTTAATTAATTCATGTAAAGTTCCTGATAGTATAAACTCCATATTTTTATTGTTTTTCTAAAGCTGGCTATTAACAGAAACTTAAATGCCTGGCAGGGATGAGCATCTCTGCTGTTCAGTCTGACTTGTAAGGCAAGTAAGGGGCTTATTCTACCAGCACTGCCTTTGATTTAAATAGTGTACTGTATTAGGGTCTGAAGGGCCTATTCTGTGACAATCCTTTCCCCCCATCCTTTGCTGTCACGGGTACTTTTCCCATCGTCCAGAGCGACCTGTCATTGACAGTAATAACAGAAAAACTGAATACCCAAGTAGCAGGCACCACTTGCAGGTTTCATTTGTTGTGTTGAAATGGTCATTGAGTTGTCTTTCAAGTTTTAAAAGTGTCTTTTAAACTCAAGAAGTTTAAGATTCTTGACCGTATTTTGATATTGGCATTTGGTTGATTTTTGGTGCTGCTGGTCACTTTTCTGCTTTTTGGTTAGAAGCTCTTTTTAGCATCTTGGGCATATGAAGTTGATTATCTGATGATGCCACATTGTTTCTAAAATAATCCCCCTTGATGTGTAGTGCTGCGAGAACTTAAGTGATAATAAAAAAAGTCTACAGGCAATAGGTTGGCAAAGGGCAATTTTATTGAAGTGCTTTTGTTGATTGCTTCGTTCTGTTGTCTGACTGTGGGCAACATTGGAAGCTTCCTTTTTCTGCTGTTGATATCTCAGAATATCCCATTCTGAAACTCTGGTTTCAGCTGTCCATTTTCTGAACAGATAAGAGTCTTTTCAATTCATTGTGATGCTATTGAGGGGCTTAAAACAAATAGCAGTGGTCAGGAACTTTGTGTGCAGTCCGAGAAGAGACTGAATGAACTCGAAGGCCTTGGATCTCCCTTGAAGGAGGAGATTGCTTTGTCCTTTTGACCTCACTGCAGGTGAAATTCTGCAATGGAACTGTTTTAGAACCAGTCTTTCAACTGAGTTCAGTAGTTTTGGATCACTGGCCCAGAAAGCATCCAAACCTCAGTGCACATGTGTGAATCAATCTGTGAATTACCTTGGTCCACGTCGGGAAACGCTCTGTGCAAATTTGCAAGTGGAAAATCAGTTGTATTTACCTAATCTCATGTTTGGATAGGGTTTTTTTTAAACCTAAGTCCTCGTACAACAAATAAACATAGAGGAAGTATGTATTGGAACCCCAAACCATTGCAGTAAAGAGCCTGTGTGTTTGGAGTCTTACAATAAAAGGCACTACAGAGACGAGAAGTAGGAAGAGCCAGTAAATGGATATACTGGTAAACTCTTTTGAAGGGTTACAGGGTGTTTGTTCAAACTTGCATAGGAATATTTTTTCCATTGAGGGAAGTGTGTCCCAATGGTGATAAATAGAAAATATTTTCAGTAGAGTGAATACTATAAACTTATTAGTCTGCATATACTCTATATTGCTGATCTTCAGAAATCCTTGCTTAAGCATAATCATAGTTCATATATTTGAGACTTATCTTGATTTTTAGCCTTTGAGGGGGGGTTTAATAGTCTTAAGTAGAGGTGACTGCATGTTGAGAGTAGTGAAAAGCATCTTCACAGTTTAAAAAGTAGTAAAGTGGTAATTATTATGTATTTAATAAGCATGTGCATTTCAGAAAGTTTACAGTATCATAAGTAGCATCCTGGCTATTCAGTAGGCTCTTGATTTATTGTTGCACATAGAATTCAGAAAGGACTGAAAACATGAAGGGCAAACCACCGAGTACCTTGATTTCTGAATACTCTACAAGCTTAAATGATGGTCACACATGCACCTGACTTTTCTGGGAATCCTGTGAGCTATTTGAATGGGAATGGCCCTTGGTGGACTGTTTATTGCTCACTCTGATTTTGGTGGAAAATTCGGCCTTGTGTGTCATTTAGACTTTGTGACACATGTAGCCTCCCAGGGCCTAATGACTTGTCTGCAGATGGGCTGTTATTTATTACAGTCATGTAGAATAAAATTGATTGTCTTCTAAAATTAATTTTTCATTTGCCTCCAGCTCTGCTTTAATAGAGGACACACAGTTGCCTGTTTGCAGAAATACTGTTTAATCACATTAATATCTCAGCCCCCCAGGCTGGTGAAGATAATTGTACAAACGAACAGCAAAATCTGTATCTTTAACTTCTTTTTATGATTAAATTATGCAAATGACTTATCTCCTGCCCTTCCAAGCACTAATCATCTAATTAGGAATGATGTGTTAAAGGGATGGTTTTGAATCAGGAGAAGGGGAGAATGGAGGAAGCAGAAAATGGGACCTGACAATGAAACTGCTGAAGGTACGATAGTGGTACAAGATAAATCTGTGTATGCGTTCAAAAAGCAATAATAAAGCCTTGTTGTGCTATTTCTAGTCCTGCTGTAGTGATGTTTTTCATAAGAGGATAATTCTTCTGTCCAATCTTTGCCCATAATTTTCCATATTAACTTTAAATTCAATTATTAATGTTCAAGAATCGACTCACTTAGTACTTTATCTTCCAGTTCTCGTAAACAAGATAGTGCAAGTGTCTGTATTTGGCTTCACTAGTAGAATGTTTGAAAGACAGAACACATTTATTTGTAGTTTGTTTTTAATAGAAGTGCTTGTCATTGTATTGCTATGAGTGCTGAGCCTGTCAGGTATTTCTATTAATGTATCTCAGTCTCTCTTTTTTGAATACTTAACAGCTGATTAAAAAACCCTAAAAACGTTACCTTTAATGCAAAAATGCCAGTGCCCAAGTAAAGCGAATGTTCAGCCTTTTGATTGGGTTCTATGCTTAGTGTGAGGAGTTTCCCTTTCAGTCACGATGGAAAGCCCTTAAATTTAGATGTTTAAATAATGATAAATTTATATCTTAAGCATGTCTTCACCTCTCCAAGAGCTTATAGCCTGATTTACTGAGTTTCTTAAATGATGGGTAAGCAAATTGGTTTTTTTTTGTTTTGTTTTGTTTTGTTTGTTTTTTTTTGTGAGAGGTGCCTTTTTATAAACAGCTCCACAGTAGGTTCAAACTATGTGTGTTATTACTCTTGCCTAAGGTACAACAAACCTTGTACTGGGTGATAACCTGAGAGTTTGGGAATACATTACTCTGGTTTTCCCTTGACTCCATTGTTGATGTACTTGCTGTACACGATTAACATGCAGTGTACCAATAAAATAAGAATATTCTAGTCACTAACTGGAATTTCAGGTATTCCCATGTATATAAATATATGAATGTACAAATGTCTCAATTCCTTGTGAGAAAGTATTCATGCAGGGAGTATAGGAATTCATAGGATACTATATATGGATAAGCGGTAGGTTCCACACTCCCAAAAAATGTCTTACAGCATCTGCCTCATTCCTTAAGGAACCTCAGGTTCCCTGCCTGTGTGCAGGGCTTGTGCTCCTGTGTCTGTCAGACACAGGTTTACTGACACAATCCGAGGAGAAGGTGTGAAACACTTTTATAGAGGTAGGGACCCCCCAAGAGAAGCCAAAAACAATGGTGTCAAAATAAGCCTTTTGTTAGTGCTTAGGTGTATGTCACAGGGATTTAAAAAGAAAAAAAACCCTCATGCAAATGAAATTTGAAAGCAATTAAAATCCTGACTGGGGTAGATGGATGGTTTGGCTTTTCTGTGTTGTTTTTGGATGTTTCGGCATAAAGGATGCAAGTTCTGACACTGCTTCCATTTGTCTGACACAAACGTAAATTGCTGGTGGAATGTTTTCATAAACACTTCATGGATGGGGAGGCTGCATTTCTTTCTGTACCTTCCAGCAATAGGACTGAATTTAATCAGTTCACATCTATCTTTACATGTATTTTCATTGTTATCCCCCCAGATTTTTCTCAAAAGGAAAGATGAGAAGACCTTATTGAAGAGCTCTTGCACGAAATATTTGTGCAAGAACGTGTGTGTAACTAATTCCAGTGCACAAGGTCTAAGTATATTTTGTAAAAATTACAAGAGATTTAAAAAGAGAGGATTTCTCATGGGATTAAAAGATTCTGGGATTCACTGGAGGTTTAAACCGCAATGAGGGCTTCCTTTGGAACTGTTTCCCTCTTAGTGTGGGAGATTCTATGTTAATTAAGGAACAAATAGTCCTAGACTGCTTAGGTTTTTTTTTTCTTTTAGATTGGCTGGATCAAGATGCCACAATAAGAGATAAAAATAGAGGCTGATGGTTTGTGGTAGCTGAGTGGAGAGAGTGGTGGACATCCAGCTGCCATTCTTTGTGTGGCTGAATTTCCCAACCCTCGTGGCTTTTGGCTGAGGTACTTTATTCTGGTAGAACTGTGGTACTGAGGTCAGGATGTCTGAGATGGGCATTTGCTGAGATACCATTTGTAGATGATAATCTTCAAAGTTTTAGCATCAATGAGGAATCTAAAAGCCCTTGTAATCTGTGGCCTGCATTTCCCACCTGTTAGGTTTGGGGAGATTGGAAGAAGGTGATCTGTAGTAAGGACTCAGATCTCTCTTATTTGCTGTGTCTGCACATGCTCAGGGCTTTATCTCACCCAGCTGCTCATTCAGATGTTTTCCTTATCTCTGCACTGGGCAGTTTCCATTGAGTAATGACATGTGACAACAGATGGTAGATAGCCACTCATTTTATGAATTAAGTTGCTGGTCTTAAAAGAAGTTGAACTGGAAAGAATTCTTCTAAGACTTCACAATTGATAGATAACAGCGGTGGAGCCATCTCATGATTTTTCTTTGTGTTCAGAAAGTGTTAAATCATTTAAGTTTACTCCCCTGAGTTCCTCTTGGTGGGTGTAAGTGCTGGGCTAACATAGATGGGCCAGTTCTCGCTGCTGAGATAGATGATGGTCTCTAAAATATGTAGCAGCCTTTTCAAATTGTGAAGTCTCTCAAATGTGAGAGATTTTTAGCCAACTTTGACCTCTCTGCGTGTTCTCAAAGCTGCCTATTGGCCATGCACGGCATCTAAGAAAATAGAGATGTGTTTCAATTATTAGCATTGCTAATTGGTCTCTTACTGTATGAAGGAAAGGATTATACCCAAGTAAAAGGGAGGAAAGTTAATATACAAAATACTGTGTATTTTGCACCTTCATTATGTACCTACACTAGTATGATCTTAAAGCAAGTTCCTGTTTCAGTGGTAAGGTGTAAACCAACTGTGAGATTTGGGAGCAGTGAGAGGTCTTACAGAGGAGTGGTCTTATTTATTGATTTGGCTGCTAATTTCAAACGAGTTTAGTCCAGAAATCCAAATGAATTCCTTTCTGTGGTCTTATTGGTGCTTGGGGTAATTGAATATTTTTGAAAAAATGTATAATCTGTCATTTGAATGAGGTTTTGGCGAATATTGAGAAATAGTAGAACATTTAAATATTCAAGGCTCCAGCCTGTCAGTGTATGGGGTGCAGTCTCTGGAATCATGGTTAATATGGAATAAAGCCCTGTTGGACAGGTTTCCTTGACTTCATAAGAATTAATGTGACCAGTCTTTCTTCACCCATATGAGTGAAAGTCAAGTTTGATAAACTGAAAGCAAGTCTCCCACTTCCCACAGCAGTAGGACACGCTGCTTCATCTCTTTTCCAGAGCCTAATAGTGCATGAGTGTGAAGTGACACACTGAGCATACTTGTGTGATCATTTTAATGTATTTCCATGGCTCTGCTGTTTCTTTAAAGTTTTAATCTTTGATCTTGGTTTTTCAGAAATTGCTGAACTTGTACTTTTGATGACTTACAAACATTAAAGAGGTCAACTCTCTTTAGCGTGGCCGTGTGATTAACTGTCTATGACTCAGTGCTGTTCAAGCTGGGATGTGCAATGGTTTTCAAATTGTAGCTCTATGAGAGTCTGGGAAAGTGGAGAGGGGGGAAAAAACCCCAGTGGGAATACTGGGAGGACGTGCATGTCCCCTTTAAACTGTGGAGGTTGTACATAGGTTACCCTTGGAGTGTGTATTCTGCCAAATTAATCTCTCCTGACCATATTCTGCATGTTTTAAGAGTCAGGAGAAATAAGCAGTCATTAAAGTAATTAGTGAAGCATAAGAAGGTAAAGTTGGGATTTCAGGGCTGTACAGACACGTGGGTTAATACTTTTCTAGGAAAGGTTCTTGTTTCTGCAGGCTTTGAGGTTTACAAACCCTTGTTACCAGCCAAGTATCATGGACAGCAGGGCTGGGGAAGTGCTAATCTCATGTTTTTCAAGTGGATTCTTTGGCCAGTTGTGCCTTGGTATGATTTAGTGGCTCTCTGTGTGCAGAAGATACTCAATATTGTTATTAATTTCTCAGGAAATTAATGTCTAATTTTGGCAGTGGGCACAGTGATAGTTTGGGGGGTGGTGAGGGAACTTACTTATTCTCCTTTGTGGAGTGTGCAGGTACACGTGGCTTCTATTTACTTGGCTGCTGAGCTTCCAACCCTCTGCCAGGGGTGAAATAGTAACAAGGCACATCAACTTTGGATCCATTTAAATATAAACAGATTGCCTGAGGGCTCTTTATGCAGTTACCTTTATTCAGAAATTGGACAGATCACAGCCAGATCTTGTCTCTTTACCTTTGAGATGAGACTCGTGTCTCTAAACCTGTATAGGCAACCTGCCTGTAAAAATGTGTATGTGAATATTTAGCAAGGATATACGTTATGTGTTCTAGCATTTCTTGACATGGAGCAGTGTGATTCCTAACAAGCAATTGTTAGAAATTATTTGGGAAAGTGTGTGGAACAAACAAAAAACTAAACAGTGGAATGTGACTGTGTAGATTCAAGGGGCACTTTCATCTTGGAAACTGTTGGGGGAATAGTTTGAAGGAATGGGAGCAGAGCTGTCCAGGAATATTGACAATGTGATCTTTTTGTTACCTGCCAACACTGAAAAATGCTCCTTTACCAGGGTAATATGTTCAGCCTGGGTAAACCATTAAAGTTACTTGGAAAAAAACCAACCAAACAATCACTGTGAGTGTGTGTGTATGTAAATATACAATACACACATAATAATCTAGAGAAGTAACATATATATTCCATAATGCAGTTTTCTTAGGCTGGAGAGTCCTCAGATTCCAGTTTAGACTTAAAAAAATTAATTTTTAGGAGCGTAGTAATTTTTTTATATAGAAACATAAAAGCTTCAAGGGGAAACAGCATTTCCCTATAATATTTTCTTAAATAAATTTCAAATAAGTTATTTTGCTGAAGACAGCTGGAGAGAATAAGTCATTGGAAGTCATCTACTCTCTTGAGCAGAGCAGCTCCCCTGTGAGACTCGTGGGAAGGTGCAGGGAAGGCACTTTTGTGGGCTGAACAGCCTTGGGTGGTTGTGTTTGGTTGTCAGGCAGCAGCTGGGTTGATTCTTGGTTAGAACCCTTGTACAGAGGTGCCGTGTCCAGGGGTTTTGTTGGAGTCAACCTCATTTGGTGCTGGGAGATGAGACTCATGGAATTATCTTCTTTAAGATTTGCAGAACTGAGCTTGCCCTTGGTTCTGTTAATGAAAGCATTCTTTACATGTTAAAAATCCCAGAAATGTAGTATACCTGGATGAGTTGTTGGGGCGTGGGTTGTTGCATGATAAATGATTGTTTTTAGTATGTTTAAGTTTTATTTTTATATATATGCACTGTATTCATATGATATGCACATATAATTCATAATGTAAATTTAACACCTTTTAAAAAGAATGTTCACTAAGCATAACTAAGTTTTTTATGGCACTTAGCATTGTGGTAATGTCAGGAATTCCCTGAGGTGTTCATTCTCCCTGGGTGTTGGATGTTAAACTGCTCAAGGAGTTTTTAGGAATCTCAGAATTTAATTTTCAGGTAATTGACAAAAAACGTGAGGATCAGATATCCCCATGGTCACATGAGATTCTGGTGGATATTGGGGCAAGAGGAGGATTTCAATGGCTGGTTTGGAAAACTTAAACCAGAGTCACTCAAGGTCAAAGCAAAGTTGGACACATCCAAGAAACAAAATGTGGAGAGGCAGCTTTTTCTCATACACTGAAAATATAGTGGTATAGAGGTGCAGCTTTACAGAACTCTGTGTATTAGGAGCTCTATTTTATTATGGGATGAAGGGGAAAAATACTTTCCAGATTCTCCCCTTTGTTTTCATCATAACAGCAGCCTTAAATTTTGCTATAGGAAAAAAAAAAGGAGTTTTTTATCTCTTTATTCTCTTGCTACCAAGAGGCGATAGCTGAGGGTTTCTTCTTTTTCAGTCCCTGTTATACCTGTGAATCAAAGTGTGAAGTATAACAGATTAGTGATTTCAGTCCCTTTCTCCTAAATTAATATTTTCAAGCATTTGATTCTTTATTATAAGCAAATTCAATTGGAATTAAGCTTAAAAAAATCCAACCAAATTGAGCTTGTCACATCTATGGCTATATAAAAATAGGACTTTGTGATATTAAAGCAACAAATTACTGGTTCATTTCTAGAGGAGGCAGAACATCTTTCTCAGTGTAGTCTGATTTTATCGTTTATAGTTCTGTGAATATCCCACATAATTTGCACTTTACAGATAATGTAGACTTCTGAAGACTTTCACCCTGGAATTTGTATTTTGTTTTTGTGGTGAGAAGCAGAGAAATAGGGAACAACCCTCTCATCATTTATGTATCATGACCCAGCATCTCGGAGCCTTGGGCTATTATTTCAAAATCCAATATATTCAAACTTTGGCCTCAGAGAGCAGTAGGATCAGTACACAAGAACAATAGAGTGATAAATATAGATTTTTCATTAAGGAAAAGACTATATCCTGTCATTTTTGAATCAGTGTTGGAAAGAGGATCTGAGAATTCATAGCCTCTTGTAGCCTTGAGCACTGTTTTTGTTGCAAAAAAGGACTTTTACCAGCCTTTCCATGTTGCTGTGAGCGAGGCATCGCTGACACACACAAATACAATTTTAATCTGTGCTAAAGGAGAGCTCCACTAACACTGTGACAGTAATTTAATGCGAGTCAATTTTGAGCTGTGCATAATGAGAGGCGTGAAGTGGAGCCCTGCTCGTTCCCAAGGCTGGTTCGTGTGGAGCCCCACGGATCCAGGTGCAGAGCCTTGGCTCAGGGGTAGGCTGGAATTCTGGGAGCTGGGCTGCCTTGCTGCACGGACTGCTCTCCCACACGAGAAATTCAGCGTCGTGGTCAAATTAAACACAGTGTAATTCCTCTGCCGCAGGTTTCTAGGACAGAAGTGAGGTTCCTGGATGGGTGGCATATGCTTTAGGCATATCCCAGATAAATGTACATATGTACATGGAAACACCACCCTCACGTGGGAAGGGGGGATCTGCTCACGTTCTAGAAATTGCTGAACTTCAGCCGTTAACACGTGTGATATTCTGGGAGACTTTCAGATTCTAGAAGTGCTTTTTCATTTGAACAGATTTTCACCCAATTTCTGTAAATAGAGCAGCTGTGATAGTGTACAAACAATCAAAATTCATGCTGAAAAGTGATTCTTGTGCTGTTTGTTTCACTCTCAAGGAAACAATTTATGTTCTCATTTTGAAGGCAACAGCCTAACGCCTGTTATCGGGGAAAGCACCGAACAGTGAAAACTTTTGGTTTGTGCAGTAAATTTTAACAAACCCTTGATTTTTCCTGGGCTCAGATGCCACCCAAGAGATGATTGAGCTCATCTGTTAATATGAGGGTCCCTACCTAAGCACAGACAACTCAGGTTTGAATGGAAACAGCAATGCTGGCGAGGGGTGGGGATGTGCTTTGTACATATGTGGTGATTATATATTGCTGTTGTACCTTTTTGAAGTTTACAGAGCAGTCCTGTGTTTGATTTGGTGGGAGGGAGGGTGGAGGTGGAATGATAAACTATGGGTTGGCTTTCCAAACCCTGACAGGGAGATGCTTTATTCTGTATTGTTATCAATGAGAAAATAAAATTACAAAAATAATATTATTTCAAAAGTTTCCTGCTTGCTTTTAGCTGACAGGTCTCTAAGTGAATATAGCTTTTTCCACCTGCAATCAAACGTAATAAACCATCTTCACTGCAGAAGTCAAATTCCTGGAAAAAAAGAAGTTGGAAGCTCACACTTACACCATAAAACCTTGTTTATTGCGCCCATCAGTCTTGGAAGATATGCCCCACAATGGGCTTTGGTAAAGCCATTACAAGGTGCCGTATGAGTTCCATTTGCCTACAGTAAATAGAATGTCAGAAGTGTCAGGGGGAAATAAATATCGGGCTGGTTAAAAGGGAGCAGAGATGGCTCAAAGCATCATTGAGAGGATTGATTTATCTGGCATGCTGTAATGACTGCAGATGTGGATCTGTTATTCTAGATGAGCAATGAATTTGATGAGCTGATAACACAGGGCCAGAGAGGCCTGGTTTTAATTACTGATGAGGAATTTATTTGTGAAGCACTGTGATTTACTGAGGGTTTGTTCTGTTATTGACAGGTGACCTTGGGGCTTTTCTCTTTTGATGAATAAAAAAAGCAGCATTTTTTAAAGGAAAACTGTTTTATCAGTGCTGTGAATACAGCGAGGTCATTTTAGATAGAGTATTGTCTTTCAAACCATCTTTATATATAATTATATTTTGCAGCAGTTGTTAATTGCCTCTCTCGTTGAGATTGTTGTGTATGCTACACTTGCTACTTGGGAGACACTAATTCTGGTGCAGATTGTTGCTACCGAGAATATTTTGAGTAGAACTTTTGTGGTGGGGATCTTAAAGCAAATAACAGAAAGTCAAATGAACCAAGTATGTATTACTGGCTTGTTCAGCTTTTCAGCTGCATTCTCTTACCCTGTATGGTTTTTACTCTTCTGATTTTCTTTACAGACCATGAATGGGAAAAAATAGAATTGAAAAGCCTTTTTTCTTTTTTTTTTTTTCTTTCTGTTTTTAAATTATTTTTTAGGTAGACATATTGTCTTAATTATTTGAAATAGCAATTAGTTTGAAGTTAAGTTTTCGTCAGGATAGATTCACTTGTTGGGCAGAAAGTTATAGAAATACCTGTTATTTTTATACAATTATTTTACTTTTTCTCCCATAGAATATAAATATTCTTTTTCATCTGTACACACAGTGGGAATTTTACTTTTGACTTCTGTGCTTATGCTTTTAATTCTGTGCTGCACTTGCAAATTAAATTATCAGGATAAATCAAAGTTTTTCTCTGGTCTGTGTGCAGGTACTAGAGATGTTTTCCAGTTTGTATTTGTATACAAATATCCAGTTTGTATTTGTATACAAATATCCAGTTTGTATTTGTATACTCTTTGCTCTTAGGAAAATATTTTTTTAACAAAAGTTAAATAGGAAATTGTTTGGGCTCTGCATTTTGTAGATGATAAATATAAATGATAATTTGCCAGGGAGAGGTAGGCACTGGATCAAGTTCCTACCTCTTCACTTGCCCCATTTCCACCAAAGTGAAATTGAATCTGATACTAATGAGGGGGTTTTTAATTTGTTCTAACCCATGAAATGTTTTTTCAAAAAGTGCTTTTATTTGTTCTTTAGTCTTTCTTAGACTTACTTGAATTTTGTTGGAACTTTTCGTGTTAATCCAGACCAGATTAGAATTGGAGATGGAGGAAAGGTGAGGAGAGTTAGCAAGAAAGAAGAGAGGAAGAATGTTCCTTCATTTTTTACATGAAGACACAACTTCTTGAGATAATAGAGGAAAAAAAAAAAAGAACAAAGATCTCTTGATTAAATGCAGGATGACAAAACCCAAACCAAAAGCACCAAAAAAAACCCAACCCTGTTGAAGCAAACACCTCCCCTTCCCCCTGCCCTGTAACGTAGTGTTGTTCCCTTAATCTCCCCTTGCTTTTTCTGTGGGATTTTCCATGGAAAGGGAGCAGTTAGTTAATTATGAATAACATGTATCTTATTATAAAAACACAGTGTTTAGCTCTAGGGATAGTATTTCAATTAAATGCATCTGACAATTTTAGATCTACTCATGACTTAAATATCACAATTAAGCAAACTGCGGTTAATAAGAATATTAAGTAATGTTCTGTTTTACAGGTTTACTGGGTTTAGGTCTTCTTTTGTAAAACCAGTGTGTGTTTAAACCAATTAAGTGTATTTCAGCTGTAAAGCTGAATATTTGCTTAAATAACAACAAAAAAATCTGTCTCCACCTTTTTAGTGGGACTTACTTCAGAATATTACATAGGACTTGTTAATAAAGTGAAGGATATCTGTTGTGTGGGTTTTGAACAAGGATTTGGACATTTCCATACATGATTGCAAGCCCAAATTTAGGTCTGGAAGGTGACCTGCAGCTGCTGAGGTCAGTTGATTTTGGTCATTGATTTCAGCAGGAGATGACTGCGTCCCACAATCCAAAGCAATTGCAATTCTATTTATAAAATTTGGTTTTTTTTAAAGCACTTCTTGTGTAGCATCTTAACATGCACAATAAATATAACAGATTTAGCAGACTTGGAAGTTTTTACAGCTTCTGTGGGACTGGGCTGAACTTGGAAACAATGCTGCAGAAGACACATTCCTTATTGCTGCTTTCCCCGAGTGTCAATCTGTGTTTTGTGTCACTGTAAGTAGCAAGGATGGAAGGGACAAGGAAGCTGTTGTATAGAAACTCTGCTTGTTTAGAACAGTTTTTTAACTTTTTTTTTTTCCTCCCTTCATGGATAATTAATGTTGTTCTTATTTTAAGGTTACAGTCTGCTGCTGAATTGCTTCTTTCTCTCACAGAGAAAGTTCTGTGATTGCTGCGTTTGTGCAAAAATAATTTTACAAAGTTGGCATTGTAAATTATCTGAGATTTCTCCTAATTTCATGTTCTTTTGTCAAAGCCATTTTACTCTGTGTCAATACCTGTGATCCAGGCTGTTGGTATGAGGGAGCTGCTGCCTTAAACTCCCCTTTCATCCCTGTGTGGCTTCTTTGTGATTAGTGTGTAATTTCTCCACCTTTATTGTCTGGATTTACCGAGGCCTCAGCAAGGAGTGAAACTTGGGAATTCCAGTGGAACCAGGAGCTGTTTTTGGGAGAGGAGAATACAATGTGTAATTTCTCCACCTTTGAGTGCTGTGCTTTAATTTTTGAGGGTATTTTGTGGGTGGTGGAAGGGTGATGATGCTGAGATGACCCCACTTAAATCTCCTGGTAGACCTGTGTTGCAAGTCCTGCTCTGGGCTCCAGAAGCTGACAGTACATTTGTTTATCTATATCTGTATAGATATATAGAGATATTTAGAGAGTCTTCAGGTTTCCAGGCTGTGCAGAGAGGTGCAGCAATATGTAAACTTTAATATTTGAGTTGCCTGTGCTGTCACTGCAGCACAATGTGCAGGATGCAGCAGATGCAGCAGAGGGCCTGTGAGGCAGATAATCGAGTTATTTGCAATATGAATGTCTCCATAGCATTGCCTTACTTGAAGACAGTCTGTAAAGAGACATCAAGATTCTATTACGAATTATAAAATCTTCCAAAAATGCTTGATTTCCTATTTGATTTGTATCACGATGTGTCTTGTTAGATTGTTTTTCTAATGTTTGCATGCAATCATATATATATATATATATATAACAATACATCTTTAAAGCAGTCTAGTGATGGAAAAAGATGTACACTTTTTGAATATTTAGCTCACAGACACTGTGGTCTTGCCCAGAGCATGGCAGATCATGGACCTGCCTCAGCCACTTGCACACAGCCAGTACAGGCAATTTTGGCATCTGTGCTCATTAATGCTGAAGCCTCAGAACAGAAATTAAGACGTGTCAAGTGTGTTGAAGCTGGAGATGTTAAAATACATTGAACTGTTGCTACCTGGTAGGTTGCACCGTGCTGTTTCAGTGTAAACAGCCAGTCTGTTCCAGGGCAGTTATTCCTGGCGATCCCTTTATCCTATGGGATAAAACAGTATTTCAGTTTTAACAGTTCTCAGTAGTTACATGAAAACTGTGAAGCTGGAAGGAAACAGTATTTTCTCCTGTTGAGAGTGGTGAGAGTTTAGGTGGTTGGAATGAAAAGTACTGATGCTGCTTAATTGAGTTCACTAACAATGTCCTGCGGAGCTGGAGGGGGACATGAAGGTGAAAAGTCCACATTTAAATAAATGTCAGGGAAAGGATTAAGTGGTCATTTGAAGATGTGCGTAGCAGTACTTCCTTTAAAGAGCCGTAATTAATCTTGCAGTGTTAACTTTTGGACCATATGACAGTATAGTAAGGCACAAACATTGTAATTCAGTGGTGCCACGTGCTCCGAAAGGAGAAGCTGAGCTGTCCTGTCGGTCATGTAAAGCTGGTTCTGCAGTGACTCTGAAGTCACTGGTGCTTTATCAAATCCACAGTTGTGTAGAACAGAGCAAGTTTGGCTCGTGTCTGTAGACTTTTATTAATACAATAAAACTTGGGTCTTCTGTTTTTGTCAAGGTTTCTGGTGATTTTTGTGAGGGATGTGCTCAGAAAAGGATGCAGGAATGTTGCTTGCTTTCTAGTGGTACCTGAGGCCCTGTTGTGTTTTATTGTTCTGTGGGTAGTTGTGTTGTAGAAATTCCCAAACACTTTTATTTGCACTGTTAATAAAATTAGATACATTCTGCTTAGTTAATTTTTTATCAGAATCAACACAGTGTTGAATGTGAAATATTGTGGTTTCTTCATCATTACTAGATGAGGTTTTTATCATGTGAAGGGAATAGTGACCTTGCCAAGTGGAGACTGGGTTGAAGCATTCAACCACTGATCTCACTGAGAGTCTCTATGTGCTTCCATTGGCAGATGCTGACTTCTGTAACACAGCCAATAATTACAGTATTATATAAATATAAATTGTATCAGTAACCAGTATTTATGAAAATCAAATTTCATCAGGTATGGCTCTGAAAAAACAACAAGGCCTGTTTGTGGTCCATGTGCATTCAGACTGGAGCTCCCTTCTTGTTTCTGTTGAAGGTATTGGCTTTGCAGCCCTGCTCGAGTTCTCCTGTTACCTGTAAGAGGGGCCTCTGTTTTTAAATGCTACAGAGATTATATTCATGTACCTTCCAGAGGTACAGGCCTGCACTTGGTGTTCTTTCTTGGTGCTGTACTGATAATTGTTAGAAGCTGTGCAAGATCATTTATCCTTTTCAGTGTGTCTGTATTTAAAGTAAACAGAAAAGCCATGCCTTGGTGTCATTAACTTAGTGATAAGGGAACATAAAGGAACATTCTAGAAGATGCTGGGTGCCAAGCTTACCTCTAACATGGTATAGTTTAATATGATGTTCATTTACATAATTTGGAAGTGAGTAGTAAAACATGCAGTTTTGCAGAGTTCATCTTTAAACTCTGATTATTGGCATCACCAATAACAGCTCAGATGGGATAAAGCAGCTCTGTTTATAGACACTCTCACACTCAACATAATCTCATGTTCCAAGTTTTTTGTCACTACATGAAAAGTAATTTCTGGCTTGTATCGTTACTTTGAATTTCTTTTAAGTAATTTTTTCTTGTGGTATGATGAAAGAAATACCACTTGTTTAGTTAAGCTTCGTCTGTTTTGGGGAGAGGAAGAAAATGTCCAAATTTCAGGAGCAGTTTTGATATCTTCCTGGAGAAGAAAACACAGAAATCCATTCCTTTGATTTCTGAGCTCGCTGTGTTAATGTTTGAGCAGATACTGGATATTTGTGGAAATATCTGTAAGCCTTGAAGGTTTCACAACTTCCATCACAAAACCGTGTTACTATGGAAAAGTGGCGCTCACTCTTTTGACAAGTGTGACACTTCACCAAGGAATAAAAATAATACAAACCACATAATACACCAACCGAGGAGGGAGTTGTCTGTGCAGACAGTTTGTTGACACTTTGTTGGAAAAGATTTCTCTGATCTGTTTGTTGGGAAAGATCAAAAATACATCGGAATTGGACAGGGCTGTGAACGTTTTGTGGGGATGTTGCTACATATACATACGTTCTAAATTGGGGCATTGCTGTTACGGGTTTGGGGCCTCCACATTGAGCAGGGACTGGCCAGGGCTGGGGAACTGCCACCAGCTTGTTAGAAAAAGCAGAATCCAACACTTGAGCACTTTTTTAGAATGAATATCTCTCTTCGCAGCTTTCCAAGAAGATGCTAAATGTAAGGTGTGCAGTTCTTTACAAATTAGAAGAAATAGCATGTCTCTATTTTTTCCCTTGTTAAGATTGTTTTCCAAACATGGATACAGCGAGACAAAAATGTGCAGCTCTTTCTTGGCGTAGGCTGTCAGAGATGACACTCACAAAGGCTTATTTCTGCAAAATAGAAAAATGTGCTTGTAAAATATATGCTTTTTCTTTTTTTCCCCGTGTTTGAAGTTGGCCATAGTGCAGTTGAACATTTGGTGCTTCCCCCAGCCTTTCCCAAAGATTTGAGGGCTGGAGCTCCGGTGTTTGCGTGTTGGGTGGACTCTGGTGCACCTCGTGCAGAAAATCCGTGAGATCCATCCTTTGTTGTCCCTTCCCTCCTCACGGCCGGGTTTAGGGCTCCGAGCCAGCCCAGCTCAGTGTGGATGTTGTTTTGGAGTCCTTTGAATGTGGATGTGAAGCAGTTTGTCTGTCCTTTTGCTTCGCAAGAATTCTCTTTTTTAAAAAAACAAAGCTGCGGCTATGAAGTAGCCTATTTGTCCTAAAACTTATGAAAAGGAGGGGGAGGGAGTGCTGGGACCCATCTTTATAACAACAATCAGCCTTTGTAAGGTTTCATTCCAGGCTAATGGCTGGTGAAATTGTTCTGGGTAGTTAAAATGAAATGAAATGAATTAAAGAACATGAAGGAGAGCAAGCAGAATGGTTTATTGCTTTTCTTTGAAGGCACAATAGCTATACTCTGTCTCTTTTTGTTACTCATATCTGTGTGGCGGATATTTAAAGTCAGGGGTTTGAATAGCATGATGGCTAAATGAGGGCTATAAATCGAGGGCTATGGTGCAAAATCCTAGTGCTAGCAAGTACTAAAACACAATACCAAAGAGGCTGGGGTCTAAAATTGTTTTAGACTGATGAATATGCAGACATAAAAACAAGAATATATATATATTCCCTACCAAAAAACCTCCAGAAAACACTAATGATCAATTATTTAAAAAAGAAATATATTTAAAACATATTAATGTTTTCAATTTATGGTGGAATGTTACTGGTATTTCCTAAAAAACCTGATGATCCGTACTTAAGAATTTTAATTAAAAGTGTGAAAAACATGAAGTCGTCAAATATTGTTGTTAAAGGCAAGATGGGATAATGTCAAGAAGTTGATGTACAGAATTTAATTTATAAATTTACAAAGATTTTTTTTAATTGCCTTGTGATAACAACACACAAGTTTCCCAAAATGGGATAATGCAGCTTAGAAAGCACCTGGTTTAAGACCGTTGTTACACAGCTGAAAAAATAAAGTGTCATATCAGGTTGGGGTCACGTTTGTCTAAGAAAAACTAACAGGAGGATTTCTATTGTCAACACAGGAGATGAGCAGTGTGATAACAGCAAATTATACTCTCTGATCCACCCCCTGTTATAGAAGTGACTCGAGATTAAAGCCTAGGCCAGGAATTTCATTACTCTTATACATTTTTCACAAAGGCAGTATTTGCAAAAACACTGGGAAAGAAGGGTCAGACATTTTCCTGAGAGCAGGAGCTGATTTTTGCCTGTGTGTGCACATGCATACATCTGTGTTTAGCATGTTTGGGAACAAACAGGACTCACAGTGTGTCTAGTAAAGTTTATGTGCCTGGGCCTTGGGCTCCATAATGTGGGAGTGCACGTTTGCTGGTATTTAGTTGATGTTACATGAAAGGTCTGGGTCTTTTTTGTTTGGTTTTAATTTATTTTAAAATCTCAAACTTGAGCATAAGACTATAAACTAAAATTGAAGATGACTTAGAATATTATGCATTAATCAAAAGTGAAATCTCTTTAGGGAGTGAAGAGTACAGAACTTGGTTACTTTTCGTGGTTTTATTGTCCCTCACTTAAGCAAAGCCCAGTCTGGGAAGCTCAGTCTTGAGGGCTTTTGTGAACTGTGGCCCTCAGGGTTTTTGGGATTGTGTCTCTGTGAGGTTTGCAGTGCCCAGACCAGCGCTCTCCTTGTCTGTCCCTGTCAGGCTGGGATCTCTGAAGTGTCACATCTCTCCTTTTGGCTCCCAGAACGTTCACTGTTGTGTCTCTGCTCCAAAGAGGCTCCTCTGCTTCCCGCTGTTGTCCTTGCTGTGCCAGAGGCAGATCCTGGCTGGATCCAGCTCACCTGTCTTGGAGCTGGTGAGGTGCCTTTCATGTGAACTCCCCTCCATGGATCCTGGTGGAGCTGAGCTGCTGCCCTGGAGCAGATGGGCACCATCCTTCTCTTGGTGGCTTTTCTCATACTAGACATCAAAGCATTTTTCTGTACTCGGGGCAGGGGAAAGGTGAGTGGGACAAACATTTACCAACTTGTACCTCGATTGCTATTGAACTGGTTTTAGCTCCTCACTTACAGGCAAAGATACTGCTGGGATGTCCTGTCCTGTTTTATCAGCAGCAGATACGATAAGACTTGGAACTTCATTAAAAGAGTAATTCGGGAAGTATAACCAGGAATCTTAGTTGTAACCTGAGTGTTTCACAAGCATGAAGCTGCTGGCCAACTTCTGATAGAGAGCAGCACTCATATTCTTATCATGTGTTAAGGAAGTTCATCCATCAGATTTAGGAGATGGATTAACTCCTGCCCTGTGGCTTGCTGTGAAACTGCAGTCTGGCACTGCCCATCTATTACTGCAGAACACTTACTGCTGCCCCTGGCCTTGTTTGTAGTTGTTTCCTTTCCTAATAAGTTAATGTGTAAGGTGTGTTTTTGCAGATGCATTGCCATCCATAGGGAGGATCACAGTGTGATTTCATACCAATGGATGGGCTCTGTGTTCAGGTGGGAAGAAGTCTACACACACACTCCTGCTGCCTTTGCTTGACACCAGTGTTCTTATTTCCTACTTGGGAAGCTTTTAAAATGTCTAAAAAGTGGTAGGTGACTGACATCTGCTTACACAGGCACCAGGAAAAGCTTTTTAATAGTTATGCATTTAAAACTTGGAGAGAACAGTAGATAAGTGTCCATGAAACTATTTATTACATCCATATGAAATGGCCCATTTTTTACCAAGTGCTGGTGTATTTCCATAACGAGCATGTTCCACTGGGATTGTGTTTACTTTAATAAAATCCTTCACTGCTTCACTCTGATCGTATCTGTTCTTGGATAAGAATAGTTTGCAGGGCAAAATGAATGAGTGGCTTTATGCATAATACAGGAGTATCAAATTAATCAAAATGTAAGGTGCTTTCTGCTTTTTAATACTGACTAAATGTTTTTCTTGCAAAAGTTAGTAGAGTTGGCTGCAAAATAGATTGTTACATTAAAATGTGTCCTTTTTTTCCCTCCCTTTAAAAGAGACTGGAATTATTCTTTATTAAAAGAGCCTTTCCCCCCCAACACATGTGAACCCTTTTAAGAGTATTTGGCTACAGGAAGATTGCAGGAGTAGAGTGTATGTTTGAGGCTTAGCTATGGCTTTGGGAAGCAGTGATAAATACTGAAAATCAGAACAGGAGCTCATGAGTTGGGTTTCCAGCCTGATTCTCCATAAGGTGAAGGATATCTTTGATATCCATTGAACCAGATTGTCTCCCAGTTTTCATTGAAGCTGAAAGCTGTGGCTGATGTTCTGAACAGCTCCTACTGGGAGACTGGAGCCATTTCATACTTGTNAAAAAAAAAAAAAAGACTTAAAATCAATAAAAGCTTTCTACAGACTGAGCAAGCCCCTGGCATGGTAGGACACAGCAGTCAGTGGTACCAGACTGTGGGGTGGCACTGTACAACTGGTACTTTACTTTGAATAATGAAATGCCTGGAGGAGGTAGGCAAGTAGCTGGGGTTGGGGTCTCCAGCTCTTCTTTCTTCATGTACTTTGAATCCTTGTACAAATGCCTTTTGTTCAGGAAGAGCCTGGGATGTGGTGCCTGCTCCCCTGAAGCTGCTCACAGTGTCACTGCTACTGCTGTTGTTTGAGGTGAGACACTGGTCTGTTCTCACTGCCTGGAGCCACTTGGCCTTTCCAGCTGTTTTGGTGTGGAATTCTCCAGAACAGTTTTGCCAAATCATTTGTCTGATGTGTTCTTTGTCTCAGTAAGGACAGCTGTGATGCACTCTTTGGCATTAATGTTTTTGTTAATGCCACTGCTGAAGTTCTGTAAGAATGCAGTGAATTCACAGTAATTTAACACAGAATAATATTATTGATCTTTCTGGGTTCTTACATTTGCTTTTAAAGGTAGATGAAGCATTAACACCTGAGACTGCAACACTGATCATCACAGTGTCACTGTAAAAGCCTAATGACTGTGAGTTTACTTCAGAGATAATACAAAGAGCAGCCTACCTTTAAATCAGGTGATTAACTTGCTTCTCTGTGCTGAGGCTGGAAGAGTTTCAAACAGAGGGCAGATTCACAGATGGTGCTGTGTCCAGATAATGGGATTTGGCCGTGATGGTGACATGACTTTTCCAGGTGCTGAGCATTTCTCAGGGGGGTTCCCATGAGGAGTGTTCCGGCCTTTTCTTGGCTGTTGTGTTGGAAACCAACTTCAGAACATAAGTTTGAGGTAGGTAGGAGTAGATACTTCCACATCTTGGTTTTGGAAATGTTTTGGTGTTCTGTTTGTGGAAAATTCACTTGGGAATGTTGCCACCAAAAGAAAAACAAACCCCACCCTGAAAAACTGAAACTATGTGACCTGTTTTATTTACTAGATTTTTATTACCTTGTTAGATTCCAAAATCAGCACCCAGTCGTAAAGGTTGTCAGATACCTCTGGGGATCTGAAGGAACAGGGAAAAGGGAGAGGAACTGTCAAATCTATCCCTTTTCTTAAGGAAAAGGAGTGGTGATGATTTTGGAGTATCCAGTTGGGCGCCTCCGGGGTGAAAAGTGTTCAGAAGAAACCTTTCAAAAGACTTCAGTGTTACAAGTATTTTGTAAATGAAAAATCATGTTTACAGGTGGAAATCTTTCTTCTACCTTAATTATGTATTTCTAATTCTGCAGAGACTGTTTCAGTTTTGATAGCCTTGGTGGGTTCCCATCCTTTTCAGTGTCTTTCCAAAGTTTTATTATATTTGGTTTCAATGAAAAGAAGAGCTTGCCTGTGTCTTATTTTTTGATCACTGTGTTTTTGATAGAATGCAAAAATTTCTGAAAGCCTTTTGTAAGAGTTTGAGATTTAAATTTACAATGAAAGTAGTTTAGAAAATAGTTTTAAAGCAGTTTTATCAGAAGAGGTAAATAAATCTGTATAGTGTTCAAGAATGCAGAGAGGCTGTGTTAATGTGTGACTCCCAAAGGCATCTCCCACTCTTCTGCTTTTTTTTTCTTCCTTGCCTGTGTTTGCCTTTTTTGATAAGTAAATACAAAATGGATTTAAGGAGTGCTGGGAGGGCAGAAAATAAAAGGAGTAGCTATTCAATACTGGTAGTAATGTGTATTTTGTACATAAAGCCTTGAAATAATATGCAAAAAGTAAACTAAATCACTGGAAGAAGTGAGTGTGACAAAGGATTAAAAATGGCTAATGAGCAAATGCTGTGGAGGATTTGGGATTTCCCTTCCTTTCTTCCTGTTCCTTCAGAGCCTCAAAGGTATCTGACAATCTTTAAGATGGGATGTTTGTTTTTTAATCTAATAATTTAGTAAAAATCTAATAACGTAAGAAAGGTCTCATGGTTTCAGGGTTTTCTTTTTTTTTTTTTTTTTTCGCTTTTAAGCAGTTTAGCAGAAAGCAATTAAGAGAGCTCATTCTAGTGGCTAATCAAAATCATAAACCAAAACACAAAATAAAGGCAAAGTATAAATTAGTGCTACTGAAAAGATGTTCCCAAACCAGCTGTGCTTACATACATCAAGTTTACATTATTAACTGCACCATTTCTCCCCCACTATGTTGTCAGCACAGTGGAATGAAGCCTTCATCTTTCCCCATTATTTCCTTTCATAAAAACTAAAATAACTTCAGCAGAAAATCAGACAGCAAATAAAGTCACAGTTGAAAATGTGCCGTTTCATTCAAATGTTTTGTTCTAAAATCAAAGCGTCGAAGCTGCGTGCGAGGAGTTTGTTTAAGAGGAGCCGCTGAGATAAAGATGACAAATGTGTGTGGGGGCTGGCGGGGCTGGGAGCCCCCCTGTTGGGGCTGACAGATCCGTCCAGCAGTGGCAGCGGGGCAGGAGAAGCAGCTCCAGTAATGGGGAGATGTCTCCTGGAAGGATTGCTCTATCACCGGGATGGGCCCGCGCACGCCATAAATCTGAGATTGTTCTGGGCCGCCGCGGAAATGAGCAGCTCTTTCTCCTGCCCAGAATGAAATGTCGGGGAGAAAAAGGAACAGAAATGAAAACCAAAAGTGAGGAAAGTTATCTTTTTAACATAAATCTCCCGTGGAAGCAGTATCAGAGCCATTAGTGATTTGAAAAACAGCGCTGTGCCCGTCTTCTCCCTGCACAGGGCAAGGAACAAGCTGCTTTATGGCCTCTCTGCTCCCTCCTCCTTGGGGGTTTTAATCTGGGGGCTGCAGTGATGGACTGCTCTCAGTTCTGCATGGGAAGGGAGGTCCAAGGTGGTGACAGCTCAGGGAGTTGCCATCTGTGCAGCAGGGAAATTTGGGAAAAGGCTGCTCAGGGCGGTGATGGAGTCATTGGCCCTGGAGGTGTTCAAGACTGGCCCTCGTTTCTGTGGGCTGGGTGACATGGTGGTCATCAGTCAGCAGTTACACTTGGTGATCTCTCCAACCTCAATGATTCTATGATTCCTGGTGATACAAAGCAGGGAAGGGGTGGAGGGCCAGTCCCCACTGTCCCCTGAAGGGAAGCCCTTGGTCAGCAGTTCCAAAGAGGACCCAAGAGCAGTAGAAAATGACCCAGGTGTGTACTTGCCTGGGACTGGCTCGTCTACTGGGGTGTCTGAGACATTTGAGGGTCAGCCCATGGCACATCAACACTGCCTATGGAAGCTGGCAATGGATGCACACAAGCTTCCTCCCTGCCCCCTCCCATCCTTGCTGCCATTTCTGCATCCTGGGTGGTTTTGTCTGGTGTTTGGTGTGAAGAACCTCTACGTAAAGGTTTACTTCAAATCCTTCTGACTTTGTTCAAAATGCTCTGGGAGTCCTGCAAATGCTGCTTCTGGTTGTGTTTTTATTGGGTAGAGGCAAACCTGGTGAACTCCAGATTTTGGTTGCCCTAGTAAGGAAGTACTTTGAATCCTTCTTATTCCTTGGTCAGGACAGATAGGCAAACATAAATTCATTTATCTTGGCAAATCTATATGAACTTTCATAGTAGGAAATATGGAAAAATTAGCAGTAATCATTTTCCGAAATTGCAAAGGGGAACTTGAAATAAATTTTGTTCTTAAATATAATTTAAACCAAAAAGTGGATGGTTAGACACAATGTCATGTGGTTTTCCATGGGTAGATTGTGCTGAGGTGACTCAATAAATGTCTTCTGCTAAGATTACTGATTTTTTTGTTGTGGTTGTTGTATTTTTAAACATAGGTAACGCTGCCACTGCTATCTGGACTTCTGCAGAGCAGTTAGTATAGGAAATTCGTGGAGAGGGTGGTAAAAATGAGGAAAAAGGCTCAAGGATGTAAAAGGCAATTTGAAATTATTGGACTTAAAGTTAGTGATTGAGTTTTCAAGGATTGTTTTGTGGCTGATCCTGTTTAATATCATTAATGATCAGGCCTGGCACAGAGTGGGTGTGTGGTAATACAGTTCGCTGATGACAAATGGAGGAAGATATTGTCAATATATAGAAGACTGAAGATGACAATTTGGGATCTTGAAGGACTTGAGTAATTGAAATGGGATGGAAATTAGTAAATTATAAGGCCAATAATTCACTTAAGATGACTGCTAAATCTGGCAAAATAGTGGAGTTGATTAAAAGACTCTAAAGAGACTGAGAGATGGAATGGTGTAGACAAGTGAGAGAGAGCTCTGGTTCTTTTAGAACTGAGATGATTAAAACTGTTCCAGGTAGGGCCTTGTCAGTGTCCTGAACAAAGTCATCAATATTTGTGTCTTTGCAAGAAGCTCCACTCTTACCTAGATAATTTCTGTTAGCTGGAGTTAGATTTAGCTCTTTATGTGATGTTGGAGAGGACCCCTGGAGGTCATGGTGTCCAAACTCTGCTCAAGCAGGGTGCCGAGAACCATGTCCAGATGGCTTTTGGAGAGCTTCATTAAAATACCTCATTTATTCTTGCTCTAATTGCCTGTATTTATTTATTTGACAATGCATGTAGTTCAAACACCTCATGGGAGACGAACAGCCCCATGAAGACAGTAACCTCTCTCTACGCTGTTTTCTTTTTTCATGTTTTCAAGGAATAACTACACTGTAGTATATTGCTCCTGCATTTTGTAGTGAATGTTGGAATGATTTGTACAATTTTTCTCTCAGGAAAAAAAGCCCCGTGTAGTAATGACTTGGAGTTTGGTGACTAGTCTGGGTTGTTTTCCTGCAGTTCTTGTGTTCTACATTCTAAGTTGCATGTAATGAAATCATCTGCTGTGAAAACATAGGAACATCTTAATTTAAAACTTTGGAAAGTTGTAATTGATTGCAGTGACTGACTTATTATTCAGAATCATTCCAACAGTTCATTCAAACTCTGTCTTTAAACTGCCTGTGCACTGTCCACTTTGTTCTCTGTGTGCCTGAAACTGCTAAAAATTGGAGAAAATAGGTAAGTGGATAAGAAATAGTGAATAGTAAACAGAAGTTGTCATGTTTTGCCTTTATAGACAATTGTTTTCCAGGCATTAATTTAACTTCTGAGATTTGCAAACAACTGATGGTTGTTCAAATACTCTGGAAGTAAAGCAGAACTGGATCGATTTGTTCCCCTCTGTTCCCCAGCCTCTTGTAGCTGCTCAGCCCTCCTGCTACACAATTCCTTTCTCACCAGCTTTGGGATTTTTTCCTGCTCTTCCCCCCAAGTTCTCAGGTCAGGAATGAAGTGTTGTCCTCCCATAAAAATGTCATAATCCTCGAGTGATTTGAAGTGCTCCTGGATCCGAGATTGATGGCACAGGGGAGTGTTTGCTGTAATACAGTTAAAGGCATCATGGTCTGGTTGTCAGAACCAGGAGTTGAGGAGCTGAAGTCTCACTGCTGGCCCTGGAAATGACTCGTGTTGTGACCTTGGACAAATCACCTCATCTCTTTGTGCCTCTGATGTGCAGGTTGTGAGATGGGGATCCTAATGCTCATGTAGCTTCATCAGGCACAGCGAGGAGTGATATGTGCAGGATGGATTTGCCATGGGGGGACAGATTAGGTCTATAAATTCCATATAAAGTAAAATTTATCTGCTTATCTGAGTTTAGCTTTACTAAAAGCCTGGAAACAGAAAGGCATAAAACTGTGTGAATTTTCTCATTAGTCTTGGCTATTTCAGGATCTCACCCTTTTACTGTCCTGGAATTGGACTTGCTTCCCTTGCAGTGTGCATTTTCATTGGAATCCACTGGATTTTACTTGGGGTATTTTTCAAATCTGTAATGCCTGTTAAGAAAGCAGGTTTGCCCAGTGGACCAGTTGCTGTGTTTTAAAATACGTATTTATTATATAATCGATTTATGTTTGCTGTTCTGATATTCAGCAAGGGTTCATTTTTCCCCAGTTGTGAACCTGCCTTGTGTTCATATCCTACTTGGGAATTGTACAGGTAGTGTACCTGTATTGACCTGTTGAAGGGAACAGAGGACATATGGCCAGTCTGATTTCATGGACAAAGATAATTTCTTCTGCTTTTTGTTGATTCTTATGGAATTTGCTCAGTTTGAACAGCAGAAGATTTTAAGAAAAAAGAGTTAATATTCTGATTTTCACAATAGAGTACGTGTTTGGCAGCAGTGGGTATTCCTGATGAGCATCACTCACCTCATGCCATGGGATTGATGTGTCTGCGTTGGCTGCCTGAGGGGAAAACATCTCCTTCCCTTTTGTTCCATGTCAGTACCTTACTGACCAGTTTGGAAGCTTTAAACACCTTTGCACAAATGCTTTCCTACCGCATCTATTGCGATGTTATATGTCTTAAACACATTGTAATTCTAGAACAAACTCGAGAAGGATATCTATGTTGGTACCTGCAGTTAAGGAACTTCCATGATCATCCAACTGGAGGTGCCTTTTGTTCTTGGAAAGCACTGGAAATGCGTAGGAACGAAATTAGATATGGTATCTTATGGCTTATGTTCAGTTCTTTATGTATCAAAGAAATAAATCAGGGAATTCAACCTACTGTAAAGTTATTTTTCTGGTTTATTGAGGGGGTTTTGTCTAGGCTGTAGAAAGGTTTTATTACCATTTAACCTTACCACTTTCTTCTTCACGTTTTCTTCTAAAACATATTAAAAGGAACATCAGGCTGAGAATGGACATGACATTCAGGTTTAAAAACGGAGTGTTTAATGGAATCATGAATAAATGGAAACAGATTTGTCTGTCAAAAATTAAATAGGAGTATTCTTTGATTAATATCAAAATCTAATCTAAAATAGTTTTAGCCATTTCATACAGGTGACATCTGTGCTTAAATATAATTTCCTCTCCCTGTTCTGGCATGACTGTTAATTACTTACTCAATGTAGTTCAACATTTAGTTAATAAATATGTCAAGCTTTTACCATGGTGTTCTTTTTGCAGAGTTGTGAATTTGCAATTAGTTTTAGATTTACTACATGGTGACAGACAGTGCTGTATAAATAGAGGTTAAACACACAATTTACATATTAATTTCATGATTCATTTATTCAATGATTTATGTGGATATAGATTGTATTTAATCTCCGTGCTGTAGTTGTTTCAGGCATGACGAGCAGAATCACTCCTCTGGTGGAGTAGTAATGATGTCTGTATTGAGCCACAGCAGCAAAGAGGAACGGGGAGAGATTTGGAAACCCAGTTATTCATTAATCTCAATACTTTTCTGAGAGGTTAGTGAAGATCAGTAATAGGTTTGTAAAGCAGGTATTTACAGATGTACATGTGTACACATGCACATACACACACTCCATGGATACCCACACAAGATGGATTCTCCATCTTGTCTCTAATAATGAATATTGTCATTAGATAGTGCTCTGTGCCCAATTCTTTTCATCCTGTGAGCCTGAAGATTAGTCACCTTCTCATTCTGGGTTTGGTATTGCATGTGTCCTGTGATTGTCTCTTATTCCAACTTACTTGCATGTGTGCTTAATTTTAAGTGTATGCTGATTATTGTATTGCTGGATGCTAGATATCTACTTCTTGTGGTCAGATCATTTGTAATGGCTCTCTCTTCATCTATTGCAGTTTTAAAAGGGAGCTTAAAGAGTATTATTTTATCTGTAAAAACACTTTCTCTGGTTTTTATCCATAAGTTTTAATTTTGCTTGATTGAAGAGAAGAGCGAAGTATTCATAGGTGAGATGAGAACTTCGGAAACTGCATGCTCTGATTTTATACTTGGCTATTGTAGATACATGGATATATAAGTTATTAGGAAGTATTTTGAAAATATAGTTAGGTTTACAACTAAAGCACATGTATTTGACAGGATGACTGATTAACTTAAAGCATATTTTTGGTTTAGTATGGTTTTCCTTGCTGCTGGTTGTGAGTATAAAGGTCTCTGAAGTACAGGTAGATCCTGGACCTAATTTAGCAGATTATGGCCTTTAAATGGACTTGATACACTTCAAGCAGCGTTGAATTAAAATATATCTTGGATTTTGCTGCTGTGCTGGGTTCCTGTTCCTTGCAGTGTGTGTGAACCCTGCCTCCCTCTTACTCCAAATCTTTTATGATACAAGGGGAAGGCTCTGCCTGGAGTGTGTTCTCTGAAGCCTTCCAGAGAAACCCTGATTTAACACAAGAAAAAAAAAATCACAACTGAAGCAAATAAACCAGGGTAGTTGGAAACAGATTAAGAACCTGAAACAAAAGGCATAATTCATTAAGCTTTTAATTCATTAAGATAAATGGCACCTTACTAGTTGCTTTTTGAAAAGACCAGGGAAGTGTTCTGGGTACATCTTTGTCTGTGCTGTGCCATCCTCCCTGCACCTTTACAGGCATTTCAGGACGTTGTTTTTGGAAGAATGCTCTCATTTTTTTTTAAAGGACTGAAATAGCTGCTGATTAGGTGAAAATAATGTATGACTGATCCTTTCATTTGGAGATAATTCAGTAATGGTGTAATATCCACTGTCAGTCCAAACCACTTGGATTTCACATTTGGGGCGGGGGGAATCCCTTTTCACTTTAAGGAATTGTAGCAGTGGGAGTTGTCTTCAGTCTGACCTCGTGAAAAGGGGCCCAGGCTGGAGCAGTTGAAGAACTGCAGTCCTTGGGAAGGAGTTACCTTGGAGAAATTCATGGAAAACTCTCCCCATTGGAGGGACCCCACCCCGGAGCAGGGGAAGGAGAGGCAGAGGCACCATGTGATGAACTCACAGCCAGGGTCTGCCCACCACAGGGCGTATCCATGGGGGAAGATCCCACCAAAACCTCGGGATACCTTCTCTCCTAGGAGGAAAAGTAATCTGAAATCAGGTTTTTGGGTTAAATGTCACAGAAGCTTCATGGGGAGAAGTTGAAAACTTGAGTTTTTCTTGGGTTCCCCCCTTCTCTGCCACGTTCGTTGTGTGATGTTCATGGGTCCCTGGGCACACAAGTGTGTGCAGCACACATGTTTTACTGCTACTTCCTTTATTTACCTGGGGAGAGTTGCCAAGTGTGTATTGAAGCTGCCATTTCTGCTTCTTAAACTGAGTCCTTGAAATGTGGTATAGATTCAGTAGAGCTGGAACCTCACTCCTAAACCCCTCGAAAGTGCTGTGAGCTGAGTACTGACTGCAGGGAGCAGGTGTCAAACAATATTTAAATGACATCCTCAACAAAATAAATATTGAGCTGCCCTGTCACTTTGGTGGGAGAATAATCTGCTCAAAAAAAAATCCCATTCATTGTAAACTGCCTCTGACATTTGTTCTTCAGGAATTATTTGCAGTTTATCTTCTGAGCTGGAGCCTTTATCAGCACAGCAGTTGAACTGCAGTGCAAAAAAAAAAAAAGGTAATTGAGTATTTTATCAAACGCTTCCAACAAAACGGACTTTGCAAGTCGTAAATGAAGATTAAAACCATTGTTGGCAGGGATGAACAAATTGGAATGATTTATTATCTGAAACATCAATATGTCCCTGCTCAGAAATAAAATAAAAAGAAACAAACAACTGCCCCCCCTTCCCCCAAAATGTGCACTTAGTCTCAGCCAAGTGAGGGAAGGTAAATACATGTTTTAATTATTTGTGCTAGAGAGGCTGTTTAAAAAAAGAAAAAGAGAGAAGAGAAAGCATCATCATAATGGCACAGCTGCTGTGGGACATTATGTGAGGAAAAGAGACAGTAATAAGAGAACTGTGTCAAAGGAAAGCAACTCTGAATGTGTACTTCAGCTCTCCTGATTACAGAAGGAAGATTAAATATTATAAATGGGGCAATTTGACAAAGTGGATTTACTACTTGTGTTTAACACCTAAAGAGCCAGTGTTTTAAATGGGACCTTATCTCACTTATGTGAAATAGCTTCAGAAACAATGTACGAGGAAAGCATATTGCAAATTGTCTTATTTACAGTGTATAAATAATTGAATGGTCAGGAATAAAAGAAATGAATCTGTTATGAGCTCTGTATCAGTTTCAAATTACAACACAGAGGACAGGGGACCAGTCTTACAAAGTGTATGCTTTTTAGAAATTGTGTTTTTTATATATGTTCATAAAGCAGGGAGCTGTACAGGCTGGATCTTGGGCCTTGGTGAGCCTAGTTTAGCAAAACCCACTCCCTGTGATCGTGCAATAGTGTCCCTGCAGGGAGGAGCCCAGTAGGCAGCAATGGGCTGTCAGGGGCAACCAGGGTCCTTCCCACTCCCCAGATGCTTCCCTGTAAAGCAGTCCAGAATGGAATACCACAGTCTTCAGATTTATGGCAGACCTGAAGTAAATTTATTAATTTATAAATTTACTACTTTTGGATGTCAGTTCTGTATGTGTCTTGAATGCTGCTTTTAGCTGAATTACTATTTTCTTCCCTATTTCTTCCTTGAGGAAAAGCATATTGTGTATGCCAAGCCAAGGCATTATAGTTTACAAAAGAGGCAATTAGTGTTTCCCAATAAAAGTGTTCTTCTGCCATGATACGCCAGTAAAATGTTGACTGTGTAACTCTCTTCTGGAATCTACAGAAAATAATTCGTTCAATCTGTCTACAGAAATAGTTTTTAAAATATATATATTTTGAAGGACAAGTGTCTGCCCTGTTTTGGCTATATTCAAAATATTTGGGAAGTGAAACACCTATAGAAATTGAGAGAGGAGATACAGAGCCTGTTCCTGCTGCAGAAATAGGATTCCCTGGAGTTTTGTACAGTACTCCTGATGTATTCTCTGGGCAATGTTTTCACTGAGGAACTCTGAAGATTTGCTAGAGATCTCTTGTACATTGCTGAGGATATAATACAAAAATTGTTTAAAAAAACATAATAGGAGTTTTATTTTCCAATTTCACATGGCTACTTAGAGGTTGCTACTGGTTTGATTATTTCACTTCCTCACCAATAACTTTCCATGACACTTGTGATTTGTTGTATCTTCCATGTTGTTGCTTCTAAATTAACCCCTAACATCATATAAAGATTTCTAGACACCTTCCAGCTCCATTCAGGAAGGTGATCCTTGGGAACTGAGTGCTGAATAACTCCTCAGGATAATGGACATCACTTTTGTTGGGTGCAGTAAAGGTGGAGAGGCTTTGGACCATCTGTACAGTGTTGGTTGGAATTTTGTTTAAAACATGATGTTCCAAAGCAGTATGGAGTTCAACAGAGATAATATTGCATCTTCCTTAATTAAAAAAAAAAAAAAATCCCTGATAACAAAATATTAAGGTTGTAAAATAAAGCTCTTAAAAGTTGGGCAAATGCAAAATTTGGGAAGTAGAACCCTTTCGCTTCCCAGGTTATACAAGTGTGTGATTTTTTTTTTTTTTTGTGTGTGTGTGTTTTTTGTTTTTAATGAAGCTTCTCTTTCCTGGATTTCTGAGTTTAGGGAAACCATGGCTGTTAAAGCTTCCTGCTTCAGGGTCTGTTCTGTAGAGCCTGGGAGAGAAGGTGGGAGGACTCTCAACTGGAACCAGCTCAAAGGTGGGGGACGGACCAGGAGTGGGATCTCCATCCATAGTTGGCCCTCATCAGAAGGAATCACTCAGCAGCCAATGCTGAAAGTAATTTTTGTGGTTTGTATCAGAACAAGGTCTGTGCTGCTCAGATTCTGAACTGCTGTGCTTTTGGTTAAAGAAACGTCTTTGGATACTCCCAAAGCCTTGCTGACTAAGGGACATTTTGTGTCTAAGCCAGTAAATTTCCCATATTGGAGCCATTTTTACATAATAAATTCATATTGTGGAGTTGGAGGAGTTTGACAGGCCTGTGTGTGGTGATTAATCTTCATTGTCACCTTTTCTCTGTTCATAAATTCAGTATAACATAGTTTATGTATTGGTACAGCTTTGATTGTTATCCTTGAGAAATTAATTAAATGTAACTCCTATCCCACCTATCCCAGCTTCCTATACCAGTGTGTAGGCTTAAAATATACAGGAAGAATCACATTATCAAATTAGCAAGGCTAGAGGAATTCTGTAAATAGTATTAAAATATGCTGAAAATAACAAAGCTTTTGGTTATATTTAGCTCTTCTGAGTCAACATTTTGCATCAAGTTCTAATATAATGTCCAGTAAAAAGAAATGCAATCACAATAAATTGTTTATGTACTTGTTTTTTCAATCAGCAGGTTTTTTTCTTGGCCCTTGACGTCCCAGTGACCTTGAATTTTGAGCAACTAAGTAATAGTACACATTAAACTTTATTATCTTCCTCTGCCATCCAAGCTAAAATAAAATAGAGGGCAAAACTAAGGTATTCTGCAGGCTAAGTGACATAAGGTGCTTGATCACAATTTTTAAGAGACTGTATTGTGTATAAAATGGGTGATAATGAGAACAAACTTGGGAAAAAAAAATAGTATTTATGTCTTGGCTTAATCAACATTGGCCTTCTGAGAGTGTACTGGGTGATTTTTGGGAAGTTAGCTTGGATTTCCCGAAGGTGGTATCAAGAAATTACTTTTGTCTCTTCGGGGAAGACGTTCAGGAATTCTTTCCAAGCTTTGAGTGGCAGTGATTCCTCACCTGGATGAAGTTGTACTGAATGGTGTGATGTCTGCAGTGCTCTGAGCTGTTCCCCTGGTGGTTTCTCTCTGAGCCTGAGCAGTCCTGGGTTAGCAGGATCCTCTTTGCAGAGATTTTGAGGGAGCTGGACAGAGCCTGTCAGACCTGGTGTCCCTGAGCACCCAGGGCTGCTGATGTCTGTGGCATCCTGCTCAGTCAGTACCAGTAATTCTGTCTCAGGAAGTGGCTCTGGAGTAGCTCTCCCCAGGCAATCCAGCAGGATCATCCACTGTGCAGCAGTGCTTGCATGGACCTTTCTCTGGATTTCAGACTTGTTTGATCTCCTGGAGGCAGAGTTTATGATGATGCTGTTGGGCAGAGGGTGTCCAAAACTCTTTCTTCACTGTAGCAAGCACAACCCTCAGACATGAGTGACTGATGCTCTGAATAGGTTTGATACAGGACTAGTTACAAAGTTCTTGTGCCTGTGCCTCATTTTTCAAACCCCAGCAGGTTTCTTTTAAAAAAACCCACTTCCATTACAGCCCTAATCTAGTGGATATCATGGAGGAGAGTTAATATAACAGTAAATTTTATTATGCAGTATATGGATGAAATAAAACCCTGTGTGCCACGTTGAACTGCATTGTACAGGTGCAATTTTTACCTTTTTTCCCTCTTTCAAGGTACCTTTTATTGGCTGCAGCAGGAAAAGTGACACTTGCTCGAGGGATCAGATTTTCATGCAAACTCCTGTATTCCAGTGGGAAATGCATAAATAAATCTGAGACACAACAACATCTGGGATGATACCAGGCAAAATAAAATGGTACTGGCTCTCCTGAGTCCGTGTAAAATGCACTGAACAGAAAAGCTTTTGTGCAGTTGTTGTTGGATGCTCTCTGTGGTGGTGGTGTCTGTGTCCATCCAGCCTCAGTGTTCAAATGGGGTTTTGGTGAGTGATCTTCAGTTAAGAGCTTACTGTTTGTGCTGGAAGTTTAAGTCAACCAAAAATATTTTTCACAAGTTGGACTTAAATACAAAAGGACTCTATTGCTACTTTATGATGTCACTTTTTTACTCCCTTGACTACTGGCAGTTGCAAGTGTTGGGAGCATATTAAAAACATATCCCAAATTCTGAATTAGAGAAGGAGTTACAGCATGAGTTCTGTGCCTAAAACTGGGTCCTCATGGTGATTCCTGTCTTTACTCCAGCCACCTCCAAAAAGAGTTTTGGTTTTCTGTTTGGAGAAATCATCTCCAAGAATGGGTTACTTGGAAAGACTTTGCAACTGTCCCTGTCAGGTATTAGAAAGGGGGAGGCCCAAGGGAGGGTTCATTTTATCAGTACCTGTAGTACCATAATATTTTTTATTTAATGTAATTGGTCCTGGCTGCTGTTTGAATCTCAGATTCGAGAGAAAATTCTGTGTGGAATGTGTGGGCACAGGAAGCTGGGACATTGCATGAAACCAAAAATTTTATTTTTCGTAATTTTCTGTCTGCAGCAGAGTTACAAAAGCACAGGGAACAGGATAAAGACTTTATGCTCTTGCAGTTAATGCAGAACAAATTGAAGATGTAGATGATTTCGATTTACAAGGCTGTCAGTCAGACATTAAATTAATTACAAATAGGCAAAGATTTCACAATGAAACAAACAAGGTCTTTGACATAAATTATATCCTATCATTAAAATATTTAGAAATGTGTAATTATGGTTTTTAGCAATGTTATTCAAATTATAGTTAATAGGAGCCTCAATAATATTACCTCTTCTTAAGTGACTTCACATTTTGAAATGCTTTCTTTTATCTTTATGTGCATTTTGGATTTAGATATCCTATTTAGGTATTTTTATACTCTTCCTTCAGGGATCATTATTCTTGAGCATGGTGTGCAGAAGTTTCAAGGTCAGCATTACTTGAACAGTTGTAATGGTCCCAACAGAAAGATAAATATATATTGACTAAGGCTGGAGCTTCAATTCTTTCAGTTGCTGAAGGTCAACAGCCCCTCTGAGGTGCTCTCCAACCTTCAAATGTCTATAGGTTAAATCACTGATGAATTACTGCACTTTCCTCAATGAAGGAAGCACATTCTAGACGGAGGCAGTTCGTGCTGTTGTGCCTGTTGACTGATGCAGTCTGGAGGAACTGAGAGGAAACTCTGTTCCCAGACTTGAGGAAATACAAACCTGAGAGCCTCAATTTGAAATATAAAGCCTGAGAGCTGTAGGAGGTACCAGAATTCCCACTCTTTTCTGTGTGGAAGTCCAGCCCCCTGCACGCAGGGTGCACTGAATGCAGTTATGATGAAACAGTTGTCACTAAGGGTGACCTGGCTGGTGGCAGTCACTGGAAGCTCAGGGAGGGTGTCCCTGAGGCTGCAGGGACAGCACTTGGTCTCATATTCCAAGGTGGATTTCCTTGGCACACTGTTCTTCTCAGCAGAATACACAACCTGACTATAAACAAAGCCAATCTTCCCGAAAAATACTCCTCAGGTTGGAAATAATCTTCTTACAGAGCACTTCACACCCGCTCAGTGGGGCAGAGGGAGACTGAAGGAGATACTTGGCAAATGGAATTCAGCTCAAAAATACAAGCAAGTGTAGCCATTGCCATTATATTGAACAGTTGACAGAAATTACAAATACAGTCTAAAACCTCAGAAATCATCCCACAGAAATGACTGTAAGACGTTGGGCAGCAATTTACTAGTTCAGATTTTTGTCCCAACTTTTCCTTGTGCCGTTTATTGAATGCCCTCAATATCTGAATGCAGCTCTTGGGGTCCAGCAGTCTGCAGGAAGATGTGTTGCTAAAATGAGGAAATGTGAGAGAAAGAGAGGTTAAAAAAATTGGGTATCAGCAAATAAATTAACACAGTTCTAAAAATGCATAAATTTCCTAAAAATCAAGATTTGATTTGCTTTCAGCCTTCTGCTTTTTTCTTTTTCTCCAAATAAAAGCTGGCTCCCAAATGTGTCCA
The DNA here is from genome assembly GCA_013397135.1 of Pachyramphus minor. Classification (NCBI taxonomy): domain Eukaryota; kingdom Metazoa; phylum Chordata; class Aves; order Passeriformes; family Tyrannidae; genus Pachyramphus; species Pachyramphus minor. The sequence goes on along the minus strand of VYXB01001579.1, from coordinate 28,392 downwards.
CAGCTCTTAAAGCTGAAAACTTTTATAAACTCTGCACAGTGTGAAATGTATGAAAAAAACTCTGAACATTGGGAACATGGGACTTTGATAAGATTTGGATTTCAACAGTCCACCCGTGGGGGAAATTGGGAAATACTGAAAGCAGAGAGTGTATCAGCAGATAAGTGCAACCTTCTCCTAGTGCTAGTGGCTGTGTGTTGTTGTCTCAACTTCTGACTCACTGGATTCTTCCTGAGAGATGAAACCACAGGCCTGACAGTTTAAGTGACAATTCCGTGTCAGTAATTGCTGCCCTGGCCCGTTAAATAATTTCATGTTAATTGTGGCACAAGTAGAGAAGAAATTTAGTCACTACAGGCTGTGTTGAAGACATGCTTCAGGTGTACCCAGTCTGTGTGACCTTTTCCTTGCTGTGGGAAGCCCTGGGTTTATTTTATTACTATCAGATTTCACTATTGATACGATTTTCTGCATTTTGAAGGACTTTATGTTTTATTGAAATTTGATTTGGTGGAGGGGGATTGTATTATTCATGTCAATTTTGTGTTTGGAAAGGATGATGGTATTAATCCTTTGCTCATGTTGAACTTTAGGATGGGATCTTAAGCAAAGGGGGGAAAAATTGATTTGGGCACCTGAAAATCCTCACTTTTCCTCCTTTGTCCTTCTGAGCTCCAGCAATAGCTGCCAGGGGAGAGAGGGACCAGGTTAGATGATGGGTCTGTCCTGGTGCACAATCCCATGGGAAGGCAAAGTTGGGGGTGACAGTGGTGGCCATGGATGTTTCTGAGCGCTTTCAGGTGGATCCTTTTGTGGAGGATTGTCCATGAAAGGTGGTGCCACCTTTCCTCCTCCAGAAAAACCTTCTCTTTGGGAAGAGACTGGGGTTGCTACTCTGTGTGGTGTCTCATTTCTCATTTTGGTGTCCTTTTGGGATCCTTTTGGCATTGATGCTTCTCCAGCCTCAGGGTCACTGAGGATCTGCTGTGGCAAAAATTTGTGTTGGAGGTGATGTCTGTTCTGGTAGACAATAATTTCTGTTGCCAGTTCTTTTAAACCCATAATGAACTCAGTTTCTCTTGAGTCCTCTGGGTCTTTAGATTGTCCAGACTGTCACAAATGGACCCTTATGAATATCTCCTTAAACGTTCTTACTGATGGGATCCTATCATAGGTATCAGTATTGATTCTAAGCATTGTTATTGTCTTTCGAATAAAAAATGAGCATGAGAGGGGAAAAAATATAAAATCAAACCAATTTATTTCTTTAAAGACCTAAATGCTAATAAAGAAAAGCGTAAACTCCTTTAATCAATCAAAGTTGTCACTGAAATGCCGTAGCTTGGGCAAAGGATAATGAAATTCTGGGGAATTTTCACTGTCTTCTAAGTACCAAATATAGATTAATATATAGTTCAAAACACTTTAATTTTTAAACTCTTGTCTTTCTTCTTCACTGCTGAAAAATTATTCTTGAAAAATAAAGAAACTGCCCTGTGGTCAAAGATAGTCTTAACTACCTGTCAATCAAAAGGAGAAGTTTGTTGAGACATTTAATTACAAGATAATGTAGTCATCAAAATCTCGTTGTGGTAACTGACAGCTCATTTTGGACTGAAAGCCTGCAGCTCCCTCCCCTGAGGTCAGAGATGTTCCGAGGTTAACGTAGTAATGACAAGTCCTTTATTATCACATTATGACATTGAAAAAAATTGCAATTATACTAATAAATTAATAACAGTAATAAAATGACAGTCATAATTGCATAATATACATGTTGTCAACGGCATTTTTGTTACATGGCTGGAATTCATATTTTATCTGCATATCTTACACTATATTAAATTTTCCCAATGCAGTCCAGGCGTGTAGTGGCTCCTGAAATTTCTGAAAGCCTGGGCAGTTAAAGTAGCTGTTGGAAATGAGACTTTAAGGCATGAGTTGTTTTTAACATTCATAGATTAAAAAAAATAAATAGTGAAATTGAAGAATTTCACACCCAACTGTAATTAATTATTAGAATTCCGTTTTTAGCAATATCCCTAAAGAAAATACAATGTCTCTTATCAAATATAATACTGGATAAAAACCTGGATTAGACATGGACACTTAGACTGTTGCTTCTCAGTTATAAAAAGAAACTTAAACCACACAAAGGCTCAAGTTTAAGTGCACACTGTGGGTCAGAATGGAACAGGGGTGGGTCATCACACCTTCCATGATCAGCCTGAGCATGGGACAGGTGTTTTTGTACTTGTAGTGAAGTCAAAGCCTGTGCTGGTGTAATGAATTGCTCCATGAACTGGTTTCCAAGAAGGAATGTTATTTTTTCTCTGTAAATAGAGAATTTCATGATGGTTTTTTATTCAGATCTTGAAAGACTGGCTGTAGACTGGCGTAATTTTGTGTGGACAGGACAAGGAATAAGGATGGGATCAAGATACTGCTGCTCTTATTTTGTTGCTGAACTGCCATGGCACTGGTAGAAATCAGAAATCTTCCAGTCTGGTATCTTCCCATACATTGAGTTGGTGTACACCTTCAGGAGTTACAAAATTACCCCGGTGAGCACAGGGTTTCACCCATTTATCCATCAGCAGCAGGTTTTCTTCTGCTGCTAATGGAACGTTATCTGGCTTAATGTGACATCTCTCTGTCAGCTTAAAATTAATAACTGTCTGGGACACGTGCCCTGGGGACAAATGCTCTCTCCTCTGGTCTTCTGGAAGGTCCCACCCAAGCTCTTGGGGTTCCTCATGGTTTTGCCCACGTTTCCACAGTGACTTTGCTGTTGTTGGGAACAGCTTCCAGTGATGTGGAGGTTGAGGCCTTTCATCTCTTCCCAAATTCTGCAGAGCGTTGCCCTGGTGTGCAGTATTTGTTTCAAAGTTCCACCCTCTGTTTTTTTTGTGGGTTAAACTCTGTGTAGCTTTTATCTCCAGCCTCTTTCCTTGTTTTCTTTTTCCAGCAGAGTGTGAAAACACCACCAGTTTTTGTGACCTGTGGTGGTGGTTTGATTAATTTGAGTTAGGTGCATTCTGGCTTCAATTCCACCCTCCCTTTTTCCTTCTGCTTCTTAGCCAGGTTTTCTGTGTTCACCAGCATTGTCAGTGCTGTTAGGGAACCATAAGTAAAGGTTTAGGGTACAGTTGCAGTGAAACACTGTTATCTTAAGAGAAATCATAAATACTTCTTTTTCCTTTGATTTGAGTTCCTTTGGAACCTCCTTGGAAGGAAGTGGCACTACCTGCTCCCATTCCCCAGATGGTTCTACAGGACTCCCTGGAAAAAGAACTGTTGTTTGGGTTCAGGTTTTTTTTTTAAATTTAAAATCTCTGTAACCTGGCAAGGAAAATAGAAACTGATTTCCATAACAAAATTTGGTAATTTCGATACTGCATGATTAACATTTAAAACATCAGATTGACTCAAAAGCTTATTATGATTTAGGTGAACTTGCAGAGGAAGAGTTGAGATATTTTTCATGACCTCAAAATAAGTTTCTTGGAAAGGTCTAACCCCTACTTCATTTTTTGCATTAGATAACATCATACAAACAAGAGAATTTAATGTTGAATAGTTACATGAGTTGTAAGTATTATGTCAGCTGAGGTGTTCCATAATTAGCTCAACAAATTGTAGAATGCAAAGAAAATAAAAGTTAAAACTAATGTTTCATTAATTTATTAATCTGCATGAGTCATGTATTTCAACAATTCAAGTACAGTTTACTCAATACTATTATTTTACTGTTCATGTGAGTTCTTCTTCAGAGACAGTGATGAATATCAAATAATTAATTCAGTTGAGAATGTTTCTCTTTAGTAGTGGGTACTTTGTGAGATTAAGGGGAAAGTTTTTATTTTAAAATTATCCATTATTCCTAAATTTACTTTGTATCAGTGACAATTTCCTATTCCAACAAAACTTAAATGTGAAAGGTCCCTTTTTTGAAAGATAATTTGGGTTCAAAAGCAGCAGTGCAGTGTTATCTACAAATGTGTACATAGAGAAATAGAAAATATGAGGAGTCAGAAGAGTCTTGGAAGTAGAGAAGTGTGTTGAATCTACTGAGATTTCCTTGTGTCTGAAGGGACTTCAGTCAGGAGACAGGATAATGTTTTTAGGTGCTGGTGGGAGACTGAATTATTGAAGGCACTGGGCTGGTCATGGTCATCATGAGAGTTTTCCATGGCCTGGACTCCTGTGCTCACAGGTGTTGAGCCCCACCTGCACCAATATCCCTGGAGATGAAGGGCTTGCTTGGGTCTGCACTCCAAGGAATTTGGAGTTTCCAGGTGTTAATTCACGTGTTGTGTCGGAGTCCACTATAGGGGATGTCATGGCCTGCAAAAGATACCCACCCCTAGCTGGGAATACTGACATTCCATATTCCAAATGACAGTGTGGAAGGAGATCCACCTGGAACACGGGCACATCCTGAGCCTCAAGTTTCCTTGATTCACCATGGTGTTGAATCCCAGCCAGAAGCATTTGCTGTGAGCAGCTGCAGGCTGGTTCAGGGGCCTGTTGTGGTGTGGGCTTTTGTTTTCCATGGGTTCAGTAGTTCCAAGAGGAATGTGGCAGATGAATGGGCATTGCAGCCGGGTGCTTCCCGTGAGCCACGGCCTGATCCTGCTCTGCCTTGGGGGGTCGTTCCAGAGCCGCTTCAGGGGCACAATACTCTTCACATTTAAAGTGGGATGAGTTTCCTTAGTGGTTTTTATTTTTATTTTTTAAAAGGTAATGTTTTGCTGGTTTTACCCAGCCCTGTTATTGCAGTTGTTCCATTTCACAAGAAACCCAGTGAGCAGTTAGCAGGGACACTGCAAGAGTGCTCGGAATGTTTTGTAAGAGGGGGCCTGTCAAAGGCAGATAAACAGAAAGCTTCACTCAAATTTTAATGAGGAGCTTTTTGTAAGTTCTGAAGAAATCAAAGGTCAGATGCATGTACAGACATTCAGTGATATTTTCCTTCTTTTTCCTCCCAGTTGCTTTTTCTGTACAGTTTTGAGGGCTTTATAAGAGTGTGTTTGGATTTTAATTGTGAAATTTGCTTTCAGTTAATACATTTGACATTTGCTTTAAACGTTCTCATTTAATATGGCGTAGAAATGAACCTTGCTCAGGAATGTTTATCTAGAAACATATAGAGGACATGATGTTGTATTGCTGATACAAATATCTACAGATAAGAGGATTCTGTTCCATTGTAGGTGAGAATCTGCTTCTTTCTGTCAAAAACTGGTTGTTTGTGTCATGGGCTGTGTGCACGAGTTGGCTTTAGATGAGGTAGAATTTCAGTTATTACAGTTATCCATTGCTTTACTTGTGATTTATTTTATCCTTGATACTCACATTCCTTTCCACCTGATCCCGATCATCCAGTATCTCCTTGTCATTTCACTGTCTTATTTTGTTGCTTGAATTTCCCTTTCTCCTTGTCCTGTTTGGTCCAAGGGGTCCTTTATTTAGTGGCAAAGTTTTGGTGCTAGTGTGAAAAGTCTGGTCCTTGTAGTACATTGAGGGTGTACAAGTCATCAGCAGGACAGATTGTGTCACCACCTTTCTCATAACTCTACCAGTTAATGTGAATAGTTTTCTTTCTGGAAGGAGGAAGGCACCAAAAAAACCCCGAAAAACAAACCAGAATGTAAACCCTCTCCCCCAAACCAAGACTGCTCCCCCGTTCCTTTTTTCCCCCCAGACTCAGTCTTGTGGTTGCAATGCCACCTCCAGTCAGTTTTGCATTCCAAGATGAGAATATTGGATGCTTTTCCTTGGCTTGCAAGTCATTCACCTTTAATTCCTGAACTACAATTAGAAATAAACTTTTTTCTTGCCCCGGCTTTTTGCATCTTAGGGTAGCAATTAAGAAGACCTGGGTGAAGAGGTGACCATTTTCTCCAACTCTATTACTCTGACTGATGGAGCCATTAGATAAAGGCAAACTAATTCTTTATTACTTGCCTGGCTCATTTCTGCACTTTGCCCTGGAGAAGAGCTGCATAAAAGATCAGAGTGTTATTGAAAACTCCTGAGCAAATATTGAGCAACTTGCTGGGTCACTCAGGTAATGACAGGATTTCATGGCAGTGCCGTGTGGACATGGGAGTGTTTGGGTAAATACGTGAGAAACCGCGGGATGCTGGAGCTGGAGTAGGATGGCTTTGGGAAAGAGGAGCTGAGAACACTTTGTATATGATAAATACGCTTATAATTAGTGAGATCATTAGCATGGACACCATGTACTTAAGTATTCACAAAGAAGTCTTTAAGCTAAGCAGTTAGCTCCACAATGAAGGGAAGAGACAAAATGAATTATATACAGCTGAATAAGCTTTTCAGAATCTCCAAGGAGGTGACTTGTCTGTTGATGGCCAGTGGGGGTCGAAGAGTGAAATAATTACTTAACAGCATGTAAACAATGTGAGATGTGAAGTGTGCATTTTTTCCCCTTTTCTTTTTCTTTTCCTTTTTTTTTTTTTTCATTGAGAGAGTTTCTTGTTGCGATGGCTCCACTGGGACAAGCAGCAGAGAAATTTGATTAAATGGATGCCTGGGGTCACGACCCTGTCTAAACATGCTGCAGCTCTCAGCATTAATCAAAGAATGTTAAAAAAAAAAAATTTCTGACCTTGCTGCATATGAGTATTGGTGAGCTGTGAATGCAGCCGGGATGGAGCAGGGCTGTGTGAGCGCCCTGCTCACAAAGGGGACGGAGGAGGAGGCAGCTTTCAAGGACAATGGCAACCCATCATGTTGTTCCAGTTCTTGTTGTGGGACTTTCATGTGCTGATAGCCCAGCAGCAGCCAAGTTGGGAGATCCCATTACGATGTGGTTGGGAATGCAGCTTTTTGTTAAGGATTGCTGCTGCTTGGACCCTGAGTGTGGAAAATATTTATAGCTCAGAGGTACATGGGAGACCCGTGAGTTCAGAAGGATTCTTGGCTGCCTCCCCTCACTTTAATGGATCTGAAAGTACAGAAGAAGCAACTCTCCTCTGGAGGAGTAGCCAGGATTAATATAATGCTTATTGTTTAAGTGTGGATTCTTAAAGAGTTCTTGCAGTAGCAGGGTGAAAGGTCTTGGTTTTTACTGAGCAAATTACAAAGTAATACAGGTCCTAATAAATCAGAAAGTGAGATGTGGTCATAAGTCCACAAGTGGTTTTTTTATTCCTTATGGAAGTCTGGATTCCTACCTGAAACTCCTGATTCATTTGATTTAGCCCTCAGTACCAACCACCTTCATTGCAGGCAAGAATATTTGGGGTAGACAGAATTTTGCCAAGTTTTGTTCATGTCCAGTTTTGAAAACAGTCCAAGGCAGGGATAAATGTTTCATTAATTTTTAAATTGTTTAACTGGGCAATGAAGCAGTGTAATCACAGGAGGACACTGGTGTCTTACCCCTTACTCTGCTGTACAGTGGGATGCTGCTGCTCTAAAATGAATTTTGCAGTGTTTCATTGTGGATTTACTTTTATTAGATGATGAGAAAGACAATGCATGAAGAACAGAATTGTGCATAATATCACAGAATCAGAAACTTGACCCTGGTTAGTAGGAATCTGTATTTTGAATTGCAGTTTGCCCTCCTTTCACAGGTACTTAGAGGGTGCAGTGTGGCAGTGCAGTCTGGGTAACGTGGGTACACCTGGAAACTCAGTTTCACTTAGAGGTAAAGGTACATTGGTTGCTTTCACAAGGCACAGGACTTAAAATTTATATTCCAGTGCCACCCAAGTTCCACTCTCCACTGGTTGGATACTTGTTTTTAAAAGAAATCAGTAAAATATAGAAATTACTTGCACTAGATCTGAGCATGATCTAAGAGAAAGTAAAATACCACACTAACATAGACCTTGATTTTTCAGGAAGGTGAGGGGAAAGGGAGATGATTAACACCATATTAGAGGAATTTGGTCTTTCTGTCTGTTGTTCTACCTACTGGAGTCACTATTAAGAAAAGATTCTCCTTAATGGAAGCAGCTCCACACGTTTACATGTTGGATTCTGATCAGTAACAAATGCCTGAAATTACCAAATTAGAAACTATGAAACTATAAACAGATGTAAATATTGTGAATATATGTGTAGAGCATCTCTACGAAGGAAATACCCTAAAGTTTGAAAGCACCTTAAATAGCTGGATAGGGAAAAAGGGCAGTGAGGATCTCATTTAGTGCTGCAGCAAAGCCACTGTGAGCTGTAGAAACCTTCAGCTGAAATTTGAAGTTTATTTTCCAAGTGTACTGATTCATCATGGAACATTGACCTGCATTCACTGGTTTTAGTGTCATAATTTGCCTGAAAGGGCTGACAAGCCCGTTTTCAGTAGAGCTGTACTGTGCATGTCACCGTGATCAGAAACCTTAAAAAGCGAGCCAGGTACTTGAATTTCGGGATTATGAACTAATAACATACGAAAATCAGTTTAAAAGATCTTGTATGAAACCTCAGGCAAATTGCCTCTTGTGAGACCTGCAAGAACCCCCAGTTTTAGAAAGGTTTTGAATTACAATGTAAATGACTGATGGTAAAACCCAACCTGGGGTAGTTGTCGCTGCCTCCTGCACGGCCCAGTCAAAGGAGATCGGTAACACAGGGGTGATTGTTACCTGTATTTTTGTTACTCTTCTTGGCCTTCCTGGTTTTAGCTCCTGCCTTCTTTGAAATTCCTTCCTGAAGAACAAAATAACATTCTCTGAGCTCTGGGCCTGCTCTCAGGCAATTATTCCTTTTGGAAATTCACTGATTAAAGAAACGTAACCTTTAAAAAATAACCATCAGTGCCAGTGAGTTGGGTTTTCTTGAGGTGAAACCATGGAGAACTTGGAGATGCCATTTGTGACAGTGGTCTCTGCTTGTTGATGCAGGATTGAGTAAAAAATCACCAGACATAGGCTTAGATTTTCCAAAGAAAACCCACTGCTCCCACTGAAACCAGAGACAGTATATGACGTTCTTGCCTTTATAAAGAAAAGAGTTAATAAAGCAGCAGATGCTTCTCAAAACCCCACCTCAGTTTCCCACCTTTTGAGCTTTTTTGGACTCCTTGAAGAGATTTGGCCTTGGCTAAAGGCAAGTTTCGGGTGTGCCACAAGGGGCCCCGATACTTACTCTGTGAAAGAGAATAATTAAGTTTAAAAATTTTTCTTTTATCCCAATATCCTAAAATTTCCGTCTGCCAAATGCATGATTGTTACCCCCAATCTCCTGAGGGCCCTTGTATCTGAGCCCTTCTGCTGGGGGACAGGGTTCAGGTACTTTAACTGCACTTTAATGTGTTCAATTTGGTGCAGATAATTCCCAAATTTCTCAAATTACAACACTTAAAAGGATAAATATTTCATAATTATAACTTGTGAAAAGTTTTAGGGTTTTTTTTGATAAACATTCCTGATTTTTTAGCTTTACCTTGTGCTGCTTTTTGCCTGGATTTTGGCTGGTACTCACCATGTATTTCTCTAATTACCTGCATTTATCTTCAAGAGATGAGGCAGGGGGTGGCTGCTGTTGGACTGAAGGTGATCGAGGTCATTGTGTTCATGCCAGGCTGTTTGTATTTTTATAATTACAGTGCAGAAGAGTTGTTTTGTTTGTTACAGAGCAGGTTATTCTTAAATAAATTCCTTTCTGTGAATGGTGCTGAAAAGGAATTAAAATCATCACACGTCAATGTCCTTTTATCATTTCCCTGTGACAGTCATAACATGTTATGCCATAACTAACTCTTGAGACTTTTTAATATATAATCATTATAATTATATAATATAAAAATAATTTAGAAAACTCCATGTTAATTCACTTTGAAAACAGCAGTTTATGTTGTAAAGCAACCTTAATGGCCAGTGGCTTTTAAATACCTTTATCTAGCTGTGCTAAATGTAATTTGTGTTATTAAAGCTGAGAATTCCTTTATCTTAACAAAAATATTTTGCACAAAGTGTATATTTTTGTCTAATAAATGTAGAAGAGGAAAAGGTGACCAGATCTCAAGTTATACACATACTTTAAGAATAAATTAATGTGTTTTTTTAAGCAAAATTTGCAGCTTGAATAGGAGTTACCTGGTTAAAAAGAATGTATTTATGGAAGTGCTTATTGTAGGTTAAGAAAAAACATAATAGGGATCAGTAAAATGTTTTAGATAATAGCATTTTTCAGAGATTAGTCTTGTGTACTCAGTGTTTCACATCGTGGTACTGTGCTTCAAAGCTTTACTGTAAACTTCTGTCATTTTTGGGGATGTGCAACTAAGATCAAGCACAACTAATCAGTTTTTAACCAGGACTGGTAGTTGGGCTCACCAAGGGCAAAACATCCTGTAACTCTGTCAGTAGAACAGGGTGGGGAGGTAAATGTTGCAGAATTTGATTAAAATAAAGTCATTCCTATAAATTTCATAGTTTCAGAGTACAAATAAGACCCATAACTATGTGTCTTTGTAGTCTTTGTACACACATGCAAATACAGAGCCTGGAAGCCACGATTCTTAACACTCATGTGTTTATCCAGATATCAAAAGGAACTTAATGAAAAGCATACTTTCAAGAAAATATTTTGTTAAAAAGAGTTAAATTTATTCGTCATTCTGACTAAAAACAATTCTACAGTAAATATTTTAAGTAAGTTTCTTAGGGAACACAATGGGCCACGGAGACTCCAGTCCCAGTGACAGCACTAAAAGGCACTGCTCGATTTATGAGAGCTCTCTGTTTACCCAAGAATGTAGAAATTTCCCTTTCTAAATGGGACAGCCTTATCTTTATTATTCCAGTGCCTTTTAGTTTACAGTCCTGCTGTAAGCAATGTTTCAGGAGCCTACTTCAGGATTCCTAAATAAATGAACAGCCAGAATTAATGCTCACTGCCAGCAATCTACATTTTATATATGGTGTGATTGAATGGAAGCCTTGCTGAGCAGCACAAAAGAAAAATGACGGTGGCACTTTATTGATACAGAATTTATGTGATAACAGAAGGTAAACTGAGCTTCTGAAAATAAACCTGGTTTACAAATCCAGGGGTTTTTATTTAAAAACACAAGCCAAACCGTGATGGCAGTGAAAATCCAGGTCCAGGCACATCCAAGAAGCCATCCCTCTTCTTTTTCATCAAATACGTGTCAGAATGGATATAACTGTTCATCATATTTACTCAGTTCATGCAGAAACAACCACTCTGCACACAGTGTGGCTGGTTTGTGCCTGTCTGTTGTGGGAGTGGGACTAAACCCAGTGTTTTATTTGCAAAAAGCAGCATAAACCAAGAGGGCTGATGGAATTGCACGGTCCGTGTCCGGATGTCCCCAGGAAGTGTCACTTCCATGCATTAATACGGACCAGGGCCTTTGTGTGCACCAGAAAAGTTTTCAATATGTCCTGCCCAGAGTAACTGGAAAAGCAGCTGAGTTCCAGCACAGGCACTATTTTCTCTCCGAGATAAAACTCTCCCAGTGCAGCAGCTGATGGAGCTGAGGCGACGTGTGCTGTTTCCATCTTCAGATAACAATCTGATAAAGAAAACAGCTGATGTAAGTTAAAACACAGTGTACTATTTATATGCTAAAAATAACATTTGGAATGCTTTTGTGTTGAGTTATCTTGGCTGTCTTGAGCAGCAATTAATAATTTATTCTGCCTTTCTTAATCTGCTTTTCTGTCTTTTTATCAATGGATCTTCATTGGAAAAACCACTGTGACAAGTCAGTAAGATGCTGGGATTTGATACACTCTTTAACTGAGAGGTGTTTCTCTGTTTTAAGCACACTGATACTGCAGCTGAAATTTTACTTAATGTGCTTTTTTCAGTCCTGTTGTGTTTACTTTTGTGTGTGACTGTTTCCCTCTTCCACCCCCTTCTTCATTAAATAACCCTTTATTCTCCAGGGTGAACCTTAAAAAACCACTACAACCCTCCCCCCACCCCCAAATCACCACTCCAAACAAAAACCAACCCAATCCCCAGCCCTAAGGGTTGCTGAACTAAACTGATAGTTTCAGCTCATTTAGGGAAAGATTTTGACTGTGGAATGAGGTATTCAGCCAATGAATTGTCTGTTGTTTCTATGTACAAGGGATTTAAGATCCTATGATAAGTTTTTATTTTTTAAGGTGATTTAAATGAAACAAAATTTAGAACTGACAGATTTTTACCTCTAAATGTTTATTTTTACGCTAAATTTTTTTTAGCAATGTTTAGTAATGTTTCTTTTTCCTCAGAATTTCTGTTTGAAGTTTTGTCATGTTATTGTAGAAATGCAGTATATTATTTTGAAGCTGATGAGAGGCCCATGGTTTAAAAAATTCTAATTTGAACACAGAGACTGAAGTGCCAAAAATAGTGATAACCAGGTTGCTGCCCTTGGGAGACTGAAACTTAAGTTTATATCCTTCTTTAAATACAGAAAAGCTTTCACCTAACATTCTAGCATCGTCACTCTGTGCATTTTCATTACTTTCTAGGATTTTTATCAGTTGTAGGAAATCAGTAAAACATTCCATATGTTTGCCCAACGTGGTTTTTCCCAGGCCACTGGACCAGGTGCTGGATGAGGCCGTGCAGCACCAGGCTGTGGGTGAATTCAAACTGGGGCTCATCCCAACTTCTCCCGGGCCATCCCTGCGTCCACACCGGCTCCTTCCTTCAGATGTTTGTCTTCCCCTAATTAGATCCCCGTAATCCATTCAGCCAGGCTGTGACTGTCCCTTGTCCTCGCTGGCTGGGGCCAGACAATGAGCACAAAGATACAGTCGGACTCGTTTTCTCATTATTGATTTCACGCACCAGCTGGCAGCTGTTGGAGCTTGTTCGTTTTTATAACCCTCTGGGCAACTTTTTAAAAGTACTTTTCTTTGACCATCTGCTAAATGCAATTGGTTTAATAATTAAAGACTTGCCATCCCTTTTCAGAGAAATACAAATGCTGTTTCTGCAGCTGAGAGTTGGGTGGTTTTGTTTTAAGCCAAGGTGGGACGGTTCTGTCAGCGACGCGGCCGCTGCTCCTGGAGGATCCCATCGCTCATGTTAATAAGGGGATAAAAAAAGGGAACTTCTCTGTGGGTTTGTTTCACACCAGCTCAGCACAGAGGGTTGTGTTCAAGCTCTGCCTGTTTTTTAAGTCCTGAGAATTACCAATTCTTGTGTTTGTAGGATTCAGGGAAAACCTCTTCACTAAGTGTGTAAGCAGCATGTTTCAATCTGAACTGGGCATCAAGGGAATAAGGGCGAGAAGCATTTGGAGGTGTTTTGTCAGTGCTTTGGGACTACCATCTGCCTCTTCCCTGCCTGGGGTTGGGACAACACAGACCTCTCAGCACAAACTGGAGACCAAACTCCTGGAAACCATAAAAACTTCTGTTATTTTCTGGGACTTTCAACTTCTTTCTGTCTGTCCCTTTGATGAAGTGGTGTTGAGTGAGATGCCAGTGTCTGTCTTACTGGGACTAATTTGAGGTTCAGAATTATAAGTAGCATGTTAAAGTTGTTCCTAAAAAAAACAAAGTGCTTTCTAAAAGTAAAAGCAGAGACAGTAGGTCACTGATATGAATGGGTCCCTTGGAGCCCCTGGATTTTCCATGCCGTGTGCTTCATAGGCAGGATGTGTAAAAAAGATCCAACCTTAGTTTGAACTCATCTTTATGCTGTGATTAGATCTAAACTTTCCCATGATTCCTTCAAAAAGGGCTGCTGAAAAATCCTTCTGTTTACCAAACAGTTTACCATTTGTTTCAGATGTACCTCAAAGCTGACCTGGAGGATTACTCTCATGAGAGGTGAAAAAGGGTAATTCATTTTTTATGTTCCTTTAATCTTGGAATTCTTTCAGGAACTCGCCGTGCAGGAATCAGTGCATATTATTTTGCTATGGCATCATTTATTCCCCAAATATTCTTTGCTGCACAAGGTACACTTAACAGAACTGGTTAGAAATTCATGTGGAAGAGGAAAGCTGTCAGAATTTGTCAAAGTTTTTAAATACCATTGAATAAGACTCTTTTCTACAGAATGAAAAAGGAAATAGTCATGTGTTTTCCTAATAAGATGAAAGATATCTGTGTTTGCTTTGAGATTTTTATGTTTGTTTGTTTTAAAAGTATTCCCATCTTTAATATTTTTGTACTTTACAAACATAATCTTGTTCCAGACAGCTGTGATCTCTGGTCCCTTCTAATTCCTAAAGTAGACAAGAGCAAGTCAAATTTTCCAGAGTATCTGGCTAAATATCCCCTGAAATATAATTGAACTGAAAGTGAATGCTTACAGTAAAAGTTCAGATTAGAGTGCAAAGTTTGCATGAGAAATTCCTTTCTTGAACTTAATCCTGTGGTGGTTTTCATACAGAGCATTCTCATCATAGATTCCATGGTTGTAGTATTTTTTTAGATTGCAACAAGTCTGCCCTAAGCTGTGTAAACCTCGCTGCGTTTGGCGTAGGTATTTCTCATTCAAACAAACTCCTCACTTCATTTTCTGCTGCTTAATTTCAGGAGCTGAGTCTCAGTGAGGCTGTTAATTACAAGCCTGTCGGACTCTATGGAAATGGGAAAAGGGCAGAGGAGATAAATACAATTTCTTGTATTTGTTGAGCTCGCACAGTTGACAAAACCACTGAGGGCTGAACAAAGCGCGTTTGGGTCAATGATGTTTCTCTTTAGTAGGTTCGAATGATTCTTCCTTGAATGCCCTAAACCTCTTAAAGTGTTTCACAATACTCTGTATAGCTGCTTTGAAGTGTCCTTTTCCTGTGCTAAGTTTAGTTCTAAATGAACTGCGGGTGGATGAATGGCCGATAGGCCACGGCAGGGAATTCAGGCAGGGAATTCAGGCAGGGAGCTGAGCTCGGGATCAGTGCGGGAGCTGCTCTCCTGGGCACAGCTCTGCCGTGGGGGGAAATCACATCAAATCCCTCATTGCGGGAACCACTGCATTTGATTTTATTGAAATACAGTGAATGCTCCTTGATTTGCTCCTAAGTAGTGTTTGCCTTCACTGAGGAGAGTGGAGAAACTGCTCATCCTCTTCCTCTCATCGCTGATCTGTGCAGACAAACCAACGCTCCTTGTTTCTGGAATCTTTGTGGAGAGGTTAGGAATGAGAATTCTTGAAAAAACACCTCTCCCCTTAGCCCCACTGACCTTTCCCTACTTGGGAGCTGCACCCGTTCCTCGAGAGAGAAGTGCAGAAACCCTGGGGAGGGTTTGTGGTGCAAAGGCTCTGTAGGTCTGAACCTCGTGAGCAAGTGCATTTATTGGGTTATTTGGAAGCATTTTACACCCAACTTTTTTCACTGTACAGAAGGCTCATTCTTCCCCAGGAACAATGCAGGCCAGAAACAAACTCAAGGTCTGTAAAAGGAAGTCATCCTAAAATGCATTCATGTGTTTGCAGTTCCCAGGATAAATATTTTTGTTTGTGCTAAGTATAATGATGTGACATTGGTACAAATTCTGAAAGCAAGAAATGCTATTTCACAAGTCATTTTTTGCTTGATTTTTTCCTCCTTCTTCCTTCTGACAGAACTTTACCCACATTTTTTTCCTCTGAAGTGACTCTGCGGTTGCAGGGCTGGGGGTGTGTGACAGGCGGGTTTTGCTGGGATGTGGCCAGAGACAGCTGTCTGCTTCTGGAAATGGACTTCTGGCTTCGAGGTGGGGTTTGAAATGGATGTTGACGTGTGGGAATTAATCCAGTTTGTCACATACATTGGAGTGTGGCAGAGAGTGAGTCTTCCCCCCCCTCTTCACACTGCCCTGAATAATAAAACTATAGGCAGAGTTTTCTTGTACTGCAGCCTCAGTCGTTACTTCATTCCTTAACTGCCCCCCTTTGGAGATGCCTCCCTTGCTGCTGCAGGACTCTGCGTTGTGGTTCCAAAGAAAAAGGTGAAAGGATTCATTCTCCCCTAAAATGTGCATTTTTGTCCCGTGCCATTGATTGCTTTCAGAGGGTGAACCAGAAAGGATTCATGTCTCTGTAAAGATCGTCAGTAAAAATGGGCTCTGCCTGCGAGATTTCGAGTCCTGAATAATTCCTGTGCTTTTACAACTGGAATACAGACACTTCAATGAGCAAACCACAGATAATGCTGTAAGCAAATACAATAAAAATCTGATGTCTCTAGTTTTGTCTGTAATCTAAAAATATAATTAATACTTAGAATGTTTATACAAAGTATGTCATTCAGTGATGGTCTGAAATAGGTGTGATTTTGCCAGCTTTGGTCCTTTCTCTGTGAGAGCAGGACTTTGTCTGTGCCCTGTTTGCAGTCACATGGAATGATTGAGGTCCTCACCTGTATATAAAAAGTGGAACTTTTTTTCCAGATATAATGAGCTGGGTTTTATCAACTCTCATTTCTAGCTTTTGGCATTTGTGCAAACAATTTGTGCTGATCTTGGTGAGATTTAATTGTGCAAACAATTCCTGTAGGACAGAAAGGAAAAATAAACATTGTGAACAGGACAGGAGAAAACATAGGTGGCCAGGGCTTCTATGCTATAATCTTTAATTACAGATAATATAAAATAAATAGTGTATTGAGGGGTTTCCTAGGGAATGTTAACACTACATTTTCGTCTTTCTTTTTATTGTTTGCTGTGCAAGTAAAATGTTACCTACAATTAAAGGTGTTTTTTCAAAGGGATTCAACTCAAGCTAAGAACCTTCTGCTCAAAGTAGCTCCATGTAAAGATATTATATTACATCAAAGTATGAAAGATGCTTTTTTCTAAACGTTGTACATTTTGATGTATTATTTCAAACAGTTTTATGCAGGTTCAGTTCAGCTAATATGTACTAAGTTCTGAAGACCCTTTGGAAAAAACTCATGAGCACAAACACTGATGGAAAGACGTATAAATAAAACATTCAATAATCTTTTGGACTAGAATGAAGAGCTTATTTGTAGATCCATCATTTAAGTTCAGTAAAACTAAAAAATAAAAATGGTAACAAAAAAATTTAAATAATTCATTGTTGTTGTTGATGCTTCCAAGTAAGTGAAGTGCAGAATGGTGAAGGTGTCTGCATAGTCGTTATTTGTCTTTTTTAACATACTTTGTAATCAAACAAAACAGTTTCTTGAAGATTGTTTGTATTTGTTTGCAAGGTCTGTCAAGTGCAGCAAGATGTATAGGTGCCATTAAAAATCCATATTGATTTCCCACAGTCAGCTGGGAGTTACTTGAAAAGTCAATCATTAGTTGAATGAGTATCCAAAGCATGTTCTAATATCTATTGGTAGTTTAAGTTCTTAAGCAAAAATGACTGTTTTAAAGAGAAATGCTGCAGGTTCTGAGTTCTGAAATGTAAAGATTTGTGGTTTTCAGTGCTCCTGCCAGGCTGTTCTGCCCTGTGTGAGCACCTCTGATCCTTCACGTTTTAATTTATCTGTATCCAGCCTTTGAGCTTTCCTGGGGTACAGTCCCTTACAGTCTGACCCTGTGGATATTTGTGTGTGTGGTGGGATCTGGGAGACTGGAGGAGCTAAAGCTTTGCAGTGTGTGTCATCTGCCTCCTGGGACAGGATCCTGCCACTGCTCCTTGGGCACTCATGGTGTCCTGCAGCTGAGCAGGGTTTTGGCATTTCCTCCTGTTTCCTTCGTTTTTCTTGTCTCCCTTCTTCCAATCCTGAGTTTTGAGAGGAGGTAACACCACCTCCACAGGTCAGGTAGAAAGGTAATAATTAATGGATGATTCTCCTTACACTTACTTGTATGGACAACATATGGGATATGTACCCTAATGCATTGATCCTATTTAATGTATATTAGTAATTAAGAAAATACATTTTTAAGAGGCAAGGATATATTTAATTTTAATAACTACCTTTCCCCGAATCAGGAAGTCTTTGCACAGAACTCTAATGGGTAACATTAGTCAAATGTGTGATAGATCAAATTGTTAAGTATGAAGGGTGTTGTTAATGTAACACAGAAGAGAAATCTTGTGAGGTAACTCTGAATAACACCCAGGAAGAGTGCATTCATCATGGTATGCTGACAAAACATCTGAGTAATGATGGCCATTAAATCTTTTGTCATGGCTAAGATATGAAAAAAGAAAACGAGTTAAAGTGTGAGCCATTTAGGAAAATTGCCATTTGACATGTAAACCTTTCTGCCTCTGTGTGTTCATTTTTATATTATGGAGTGAATTTGCATTTTAGAAGGAAATTTGATTTGCCTAGCAATTAGGGGGAAAAGGTGAATTTCAGTTTCTAGTTAGTCAAATGGAAAAAGCAGAGCTTTTTTTTTTTTTTTCTTAATTTCTTTTCCCTCCCTTGATCTGTGAATTTGGTTTTAATACAGTTTGGAAGGGCAAAAACCAAATCACAGCAAAACAACCAACTAACGAAATTTAAAAAGATTTGATTTATTGATATATTTATTTTTGGGAAAGATCCAGTGTCCCACCATCTGTATTGTCTTTGCATAACCCTGTGTGTGAATAGATGTTAAACCCTGGAGAAGGGAGTGATTCCCAAACACTCAGCACTTCTCATGTTCCCTGTGCAATAAACTTGCTGAATTCTGTGTGGTGGGATGGGAAGAACAAAATTCAGCCAGCAGTGACACCATAAAGAACAATTTCAGTGATTAATAACAGAAACAAGAAATAGCCAAAGAGCCTTTTGAATAAAGATGGGCTGTTTCTTTGTATCTGTGGAGCTGTTGGTGCTGTGAGAATATTTGGCTCGAGTGGCTGCTCAGACAGTGGTAAATGCTGGTGTGGTCAAACATGGGGATAAAGCAATGAATTTACAGTGTTGGGGGAAGTCACTGGATCACAGAGTATTTCTGAATTGCTGTAACGGGTTTTTTTCTTAGGAGAGGTGCAGTAAGAGAAGCAGAACTCGTGGAGTCCCCACTTATTCTGATGTGGTGGCTGAAAAGCCAACTCGACAGTTTTCTAAAATGAATACACTCAAAAATAATTACTTACCAATTCCAGGAATTGGCATTTTGTAGCAGCTGGTTCCCATATCACATTTTTCTAAGAAGATAAATAAGAAGAAAATGGTGATGTTGAAGTCAAGAAAGAGTATGTTGTGAGACATTTTGGAGTCGCTGGGAGGGTCTGTCAGGTCACTGGAGTGTGTCCACACAGCAACGTTCTGTTGTTACATTAGGAGGAAATGAGGCAAATTACAATAAAAACTACATTTAGCCAAGAAAGAATTTGTAGCAGAACTGTCCAGATGGTTTATCTTAACCCTGACAGCAAAATATGTTAACCAGATTAGAAATTTAGACACCAGTGATATAGGAGGGACTGTTTGGAGCAATAGTGGTTTGTTTTTTTAAAATTGGTTTCTTGATTGAATTTCTTTAAATGAATGGTCAAGTTTTACTGGTTCAGGTTGTGTTTTAATAAACGTGGCTCTTTCAAAAACCTGAATTTGATATATACAACTTGGAAATAATTGCCAGTGTAACTCATGCAAGTTTATTGAGTTTGTTTTAGTGTAATCCTTTCTGAAAGTAAACTTCAGATAGCTTTGAACCATCAAACAGAGTGGTATTTCACCAGCAGTATTTACAGGGGAAGGAAAGGGCCTGGAAATTCTTCTGCAAGTTGTTACAGCAGAGTAGCAACCCCAAAAGAGCTGAAGGAGATTGAATCTACTTATAATTTTAAACTATAGAGATGTCAGTAAAAGAGCTGAAAACACACATGAGACATAGAGAGAGGAAGAAAGGGAAAAAGGAGAAGGGGTAAGATGGCCTGTAATGGAATAAGAATGTAAGGAATATATGTAAAGGTTAGGAAATCTTCTGACCTCACTTAGGATATTGTTTTTGTTCTGGTTACCATATTCTTTAAAGATGTAACATTTGAAAAGGGGAATTTGATTGACCTTATGACTAAAGATAGGAACTCTGAGGAGAGGCTAAAATCATGAATTTCTATAACCTTTAAAGAGCAAAGGTTGAAAGGCATTTAATTGGAAAATATAAAATCTCCTGAATTATATATCAATATATAACTCTATTTCTTTTATATCAGAAATTATTATAAAGGGAAGAGTATATGTCAGTTGAGAGGGAAGGAACTGAGCAACCTCTGTGTGCCTGCTCATTTTGCCATTCCCACAAAGAAACCAGGCTTCCTTTTCACTGTTAGCATCATCTGAGCTGAACTGGGAAAATACAGAAATGTGTTGTTAAATGAATATGGGGAAACAACACCTGAAAAAGCCTGAAATTACTCTCAGGTATTCAGACAGTCTTACTGATTGTTACTGGAGGGGTTGTGAGGACTCTTCAGTCTTTTTGAAGAGAGCACAGACATGGGATGGACCAAATATGTGCCAGGGGACCTCGAGGGTGTTGCTTACATATGGTAAGAGCAGGACTATGGCTGTTCCCTTCCAGTGGGACATGAAGGGACAAGGACAGAGGGTGCAGTGGATGCCATGGGTGTCCTGGGACTGATGCACAGGCCCATGGCTGTTGCAAAGCTTTCTGTGGTGGTTGGTCTGTGCTCATAAATAAGTTGTCTTGTGGTCTTTGACAGGGACCATGGTACAGCTTCTCAGCAAACCTTTCAGAGTTTGGTTCCTCATAATTCCCAAGGGAGGGAGAGGTTCCAAACCCACTGGATGGCTGGATCTCCCACCATTACCTCCTCAGGAGAAGTTCTTCACACACCATGGCTGGATCTGTCTGCTGGCAGAGCTTTCCCTCTGAAATAGCAGTGGGAAAGGAACCGAATGTGGGGGAAGCTGTGCTGCTCTATTGTATCCTAAAACTATGCTGGAATTACCAAAATACAGCATTTAATTTAAAAGTCATTGCAGGCATAAACAGGCTTTGAGATTGTTTTCAAGATTAGTTTTTAAAATTATCCTATTCAAGAAGTGTTTTCTCTAATTATTTAATATTTTAGCTTTATTTAGTCACTGCAGAGATTAAAATCGAGGGTGCTTGAGTCTTTGAAAACAAATATACTCAAGAAAATAAGACACATTTATGGCCTTATGTCTATAATTTAAGGGTTCAGATTTGGGAATTTGAATTAAGTTTTTCATGAAAATGTAAAAATATTTTGTGATTTCCCAAAGAGAACAATATTGGTGGTAAAATACCCAGATCAGTCTGTGTCTGTCTGTGACAGCTCTCCCAGAACCATGGTTTTGAAGTAGGTGGTGAAAAGAAGAACTCAATAAAGGGAGATGAGCAGCAGCAGTGTAGCCTCTCATGTTGGTTGGCTTTGCTCAGCCAGTGACACCAAAAAAGAAGTGAATCTTCTTAGCTTTGCCATTAACTTGCAGAAATGGAGTTACTTTTCTAGGAAATGAAGTGGATAGACTTGGTATTTTCCTTTATCTTTGATAAATATTGTGTCTTCTACTTTTGATCTAATTGAGTTTTCCCCACTGATGACACTGTTTAGATATAATAATTTAATCTTGTTAATTGAGTTTAAATTGGGCAGCTCTAAATGCAGTTCTGATGTGATCCAGTGCTGAACAGTCACTTTATTTGCCTTTTTCCATGTTCAGAGTCAGATTATTTAAACTTTTTATGCCAAGAACGTTGGGATGTTTTTATTGTTTTGTTTTTGTAAATAACTACCATTTTCAGAAATATGTTTGGTCACTGGAGCTCGGGCACTGATTGGATGTTACTGTTGAGCAGGATCCATGAGAATGCTGAGGTCCTGTTAGAAAATACAGAACTTGATTTATACTTGATGGGGTGACATTGATCACATTCACATACTGAAACAATTATTGATGCAATCTGTGATGAACAAGTCATTCTAGTTGTGATGAACATTGGCTTCTAGCAGACATTTGACACTGAACCATGAGATTCTTTGTTGTTACAGCACATCTGAGAAAATCATTAAGCTTTTTGAAGCCTTTACAGGCTGAGTCTGAGAGCATTATTTGCATCCTTTCACATCAATTTTGGCTTTTTGGCAGGAGTACATTTGCAACTTTTGGTTATCAGAAGCTGTAGCAGACAATATAGACAGAAGAAAAAATTCAGCTCATGAGTGTGTTTCTCCTTTGAGGAGAGGACCAAAGGAAAAAGTAGAATATGTTTAAGCTCTTTATAACATGGTGAAGGCAAACTGCAGCAATTAAAAAAAAAAGAATTGGAAATTCTAGCTAAATTCTTTTGGTGCCTGTATTCTTCTTGAGGAGAGGAAGGTTGCAAATCAGAAAAGAAATGTCTTTCATGGTTGTTTCAACCAAATGTATGGCTGGGAGGAGAGTTTAAGGAAAGCATGTTTTTCATGTGACACTGGAAGCCACAGGATTTAGCTGAGGATTCTGAGAGTGGAAGTGGGTTTCCAAGGATTGTTCAGATGTGCAGGACAGTCAGTAAACACCGTCCATCTCTGGTCAGACCTGTGGGATGGTCATACAGTGCTCTGGAAATGACATTAAGCTGCTTAGAAACACTTTGCAGCCTGTTTCATGTCAATGGACATGAAGGGAAGAAAGCTGAGCTTGGGTTTTTGGCCAGTTTGTTCCTTTTATTATCACATACTTGGGGCCATGAAATCTGCTCCTGAGAGGAACAGGAAAAAATTTGTGAGCACTCACAGAGTGCTTGAAAACAAAGCCAGCAAATATAACACCACCGTGGTTAAACCTTGTCCAGCAGGATCACACTCTGTCTGCCTAAAGATCCCAATTGATTTGTGTAACAGCCTGAATAATGAATGGGGATTTTTATTTGGCTCCCCTGAGTGAGTGATGCTGTTTCACTCCCTGGGAACTCTTGCTCTCAGCTTTGCTTATGATCTTTAAGTTAAATTTGCTCAGTGTAATTTTAGATTCAGGAAGACTGGAAAAATGACATTATCTTAAGAATACAGTATTTTTTATTGTCTTTTTTTAAAGGCATTGATAATTGCTGAAATGTTCTATGATGCAGAGTAGCTTGCAGATTTACTATCATTTTAGTATTTAAATCTTTGGAGATCTCTGACTGCGTTCTCTGACCCACAGGCTTCCTGTCAATCCTCTTGACCTCCTTGCACTCCTCATTTTCTTTGTTTTTTCAGTAAACTGGTGTTACACATAATGAAATGGATTTATAAAAATTAGTACTCTCTCTTCTTTCTGAGCACAGTTACTTGATATTTTGCTCCTAAAGTGCATTTAAAAGTCTCTCTGCAAGCAAAACAGGATCATACTTTGTATTTTGTGTGCTGGATAGGTGACCTGAGACACTCTGTGCCAAAAGAGGGTGAAGGACAAGCACAAATCTCACTGTCCTGTGTCTTCCAACACACACAGAGATATTTTGTTCTAATATTTTTGAGGACCAGAAATTGTAAAGTCACGAAAAAGAGAGTTTAACAGTCTTAACTTGTAGATTTTGCATTGGCTTACATCAGAAATGCATGAGATGAAAAAGACTAAAAAGGATTATTCTAACCCAGAAAACTTTTCCATTAAAACCAACGTGTCCAGCAGTGATTCTTGCTCAGCATCACTTTCATTAGGTGACCTCTGGGGATGTTCTACACGTGGAAGAGTCAGACAGACAGAGCTGACTCACACTTGGGCTTGCACAGATGCATTTGCAGAATGTAGTCCCTGAATAATTTACACAGCAGTAGTACAGAGGAGGTGCAGCTCAGTGTTACAGTGTGCAGAGAAAGGTAGTTTGTAAATTATCATTTGAACATTGAACCACTTCAAACTTTGAATATTTTTCTGATTTCTTCCTGTTTTCTTTTAGAACAGAGGCTCTTTGGGGGAGGAAAAACAAAAAAGCTGGAAATTCTTACTTACTGGAGTAAAGGACCAAAATAACCATTTTTCTTCAAATACCTCTGAAACGTGCTCCCAAGTAATGTTTAAATTAGAATGTTTTGCAAAACTTTGTGGTTTCAAAAATTGTATTATTTAGACTAAGAAGAAAAGTCTAGGAATTAATTTCAATCCCGTGTTTTCAAAATATGTAGGATTTTGCAATACCTGCGCTCAGTGACTCAGAGGGAATTTGGGCACTGTGTGCTTAGAATCCCGTGAAGATGGTGTGTTGTGTGCCTGCCATGGGGGATAACACATCCAGCTTTGGGTAGGTACCCCTTCTACCCAGATGTTTGGAACCAGTGATGTGAAAATCTCGGGGGAAGGTGCTTTGGTGGGGTGTGGGATCATGGCTAAACACATCTCAGTCAGTACAGAATGCTGCTAAAAGGCAGGAGGAGAGCAGAGCAGAATTGCTGGGGGTCAAGTCTAGGAGGCAGCTTTTCACACATGGTCACTTGACATTAAAGAGCTAAAATAACATATTCTCACAAGATAAAAGTTGTGGGTTAAAATCCCATTGCAGGAGAACAGGGGTGTCTTCTTGCACCAGGAGATAGGACTTAGCACTGGGTGACACTTGTCAATTAAAAACCGAACTTGAATTAATTACAATACAATTCTTTCTAGTGAGTATTGCATCAGGTGAGTGTTGCATAAAGATATTTTCAAGGATGTGTGAAAACAAAGTGAATATAGTGCTGTTGCTGACAGAACTCTAATAAAATGCATAAGAAAATGATTAAAAAATTGAAAAGTGTCTTTGGCGATGCTCCACATCTTTTAAGCATTGTTCATCTGGCTCTCTCTTACTGCAGTTTATTTATTTATTCCTCTTGCAAATGGCAAGAGGACAGTTCATTCCTTCGAGATGCAGAATATCTCATTCCTGATTACTGAAACTCATCTTTTTTTTCCCCTCCTTGCATTCCAGATGCTCACAGATGAGAATTCTGTTATGCTATCAGGCATATTTGTTAAGAAGAAAGTAACTTAAGTAGTTAACATAACAGGGGTTGATTTGACCCACCGATAGGCATTTTTGCAGAATAAATAAAGCCTGTTATCTGAGATTTTATTTATAAGGATCTGCTCAAGTGATCTGAGATCCCCCTTGTTTGCCTGTCCTGCCCTAGACCTCGGCACATAATCTCACTGTACTGCTGCCCTTTTGACATCTGATTGCCCTTTCCATCAGCATCCATCCAAAAGCATATTTGTCTAAAAAGGAAACAATTAAATTCCAATCTCATACAGAAAACCTTTACTTTTCAAAGAAAACATACTGAAGAAGTCACAGAGTCGTACATGATGGGGAACCCTCAGTAAATCAGAACCAGAAGTCGTTAGGCCAAATTCAGCTCCTGCCAAAATAGACACCAAGTCACTGATCTTGATGATATTTTGCCTGTTTATAGTAGTAATATTATATGCACTTAGTTTTTATTTGTTTTTCCATTAAATCCTTTGGTAAGACCAAGTTATAATATATGTGACAAGTATCATTGACATGCAAGATAAATAGAAAGTGTGATTGGGGAATACTGAAATATTTCAAATATGAAATGAGCTGCTTGTTATAACCACCTATGACTGAGCTAAAATGACTGAATTCTGTGAAATTCAGTTTAAATGATGTTACTCTCCTCGAATACCTGTGTGTGCCATTGCAGAAGGATCTAAGAGTTGCATTTTTTCAGGAATAGCAGTAAGTTCCTGTGAAAGTGCACAGGAAAGTGCCCAGAGCAGATCTGCTGCACATCCTTTTCTCTTTGTAGGGCTGCAGATGATTTCTCTTGGGAAACACCTTTTTTCCTTCATGCTGAGCATCGTTCCCTGACTTTGTCCACAGTCACAGGTTTTGGATCATGACTTTGAGCACTGGGTGTGACATTATCTGTGGCTGCAAGCTGTAAAAAAGTTACAAATAATTCATGACGTATAGTCAGTGGTGTGATTGAGTTCCACTCTGAATTTGGGTTTGATGGGGAAACAGTGCCTGGTTTCTTACCTTCAAAGCACCTCATGCTGAGGAATTCACTAAAGGGAGTTTTGCCACTGGTGGCTCATTGTAACTGCCTCCAGGAGCAGCCAGGGAAATACTCAACATGGTGTTTTCAGAGTGGAAAGTTGTGGGGCCATCCTAGTTAACAGCTGCAAAGAAGAAAGACAAGGGACATATTTGTGTCTTACATGGGGTGTAGAAAGTGGTGTGAAGAGAAAAAGATTTCTTTATGTGTTGTTTTACCTGTAATTGTTAGTGTTCATCTGTCACGGGCGTATCTGTTGATTCTACACTATAAATTAAAGGTTAATTATATCAGATTATATTGTAATTTGACTTTTGGAAGAAGGACAGGAGGAGTCAGCCAGGAGCAGGCTCGTGGCTCTTGCTGGCAGCTCCATCCCTGACAGTAACAAGCTGAAAGCTGGAGTGGGCAGATTTGACTCCTGTAGCTTTTTTGGCAAAGGCCTGGTTTTGTCAGTGAACTTCTGAATGTGATTCCTACCTGAGAGAACTTGAAACAGTTTAGTTTTGTCATTAATGAAATTTCCCACAGCCACTGTTACAGATAGAAATGGCTGAAATGACATTTCCAAGGATCTGGGATGTCAGTGACACGTCCCTGGGTGCCACTTCTCCACAGGTGGAATTCCCAGGAATTATAAAAGCCCTGCTACTGACAGGGATAGCTAACTCCCAGCCCATGCTGGTTTTGTTATGTCTCCAAGTATTTAGGCTTGAATCCTTGTGGATTTACAGCGTTTGAGATGCTAACAACACTTTTGCTGTTTGGTGAGTTTTATGGTACTGGGAAGGGGTGAGCTGGTGCTTTCCAAACCCACAGAGCTGATGGATTTGTAGGTTATCTGCTAGTTGGAGGAGAGCAGCCTGCTCACCTGTGCAGTCCTTTAATTTACGTTAAGATCCAGCTAAATCGTGGATGGCTGAGAACTAGACAACTCTGTGTGTATATATTTATATATATGTACACACACACTGAAACAAGTCTGTGTGTATGGAGTTTACCATATAGTTGTTGGGGTAAAAGAAATTCAGTTGCACATTTGACTGTTAAACAGTTGAAATCACAAAAAACTGTAAATGCTTTCCTATTGGATATTCAAAGGTAAAGCAACTTCAACTAAGTGAATTAAAAAAATTGTTCCTAACAACGAGGTTAATATGTTTTCCCAGCTCTCTGACTGACAGTTTAATGGAGGTTTTATTGTGTTAGTTAATGATGTCGGTGGAATATATATTTCTTTGTTTGCATCTGTCACTTATAGAGTTAATTAATATTCTGGTGGTTTCATATAGGGTTGTGCCAAACCAGTTCTCTTTTAGTCCATGTGTATCTTTGGCAGCAGAGTCCTTAAAGAGAAGAAGTTTGCAGTGTCCTGACCAGCTGACTGTCCCTACAAACAGAAATGCAGTTTGCCAGTGATACCCTCTATAAAACAGGACTAAAATATCAGTGTAGTACATAAGCCTTTTACCACCCTTGAAAACCCAGCTTGAACCTTGAGCGAGTCATTTACATGATGTTTCCTTGGGATTACCTACATTCTTGTCCACTTTGACCTTGTAATTTTGCTCACAGTTGGAAATGTAATGCAGAGTGACTAAGATAATGTTGTTTACACAGACTTTAAGTGGAGTGACATTATAGTCAAGCAAGTGTCACATCACCCAAAGTGAAGGAAGACTTAATTACCATAATCCTGTGAATACTAAAATTCCTTAGCCATGTGCAGCATAATAATGCAATGTTCTCTGTGTTCCATTTAATAACCTGAAGGTGCTGTATTAACTCTCAGGGAACTTTTAGTTATCCTAAAGTGAAAGCAAACAGATTTAGAGCGGGTCGGGAGAAATTCTGTGCTCCATGGAGATCCTTGGTGTGTTACAGCACTGACAATACATCCCATTTTCCTTTGAATTTATACTTTGGCAGGTGAAACAAAACTGAAGTGATTGTCCCATCATCTTGATCTAATGGTATCGTCTGGGCCAGGGATTTCTGCAGGTGACGAAGGCTAAAGTTCATTAAATAACAGGAATGATAGGAATGAGACAGTAATAAAACATACTGTGTCATGGCAAACATACCAGTAAGGGGAGAGGAGTGTTAAATGCTGCAAGACTGGAACAATCTGTCCCTGAAGTGTTCAAACCATCCCACCTCTTTGCCTGTAGTGCACCAACCTTACGGACTCAGCCAAGTAAGTGAGAACTTGAATGAGGATATAACCATGAAAACCAAATCATTAGCAATTACTGTGCCTCACAAAGACTGAAGTGTTTGTCATGTTCTCTTCTGAGCAGTGTGTAACCATTTTATAGACATGGAATGATTATTCCTAATAAGTTGTCTTTATTTGAGCAACACTAAGTAGTAGTGCACAGCCTCCTGCATGTCTTAAACACAGTTACAGATTTACTTAAACAAGAAACGGGCTATTTAGCAGCTGAAGGAATTCAGGTTAGACAAAACCAGAGTTCAGTGAATAGCTCTCTTCCTTTTCTTACTTGGGAGCCCAAAGAGTTCTCCAGATCCCATCTTCCTGTTGCCTGGGCTCTGGACTGTTGTGGT